>JXTB01000674.1:0-18843 GCA_002914805.1 Parasponia andersonii
TATATATTTTTCAGTTTTTCCATTAAAATGATATATGAAAAACGAGAGTTTTACTCTCTGGTTTTATCCTTGTTTCTACCATAATTTTTCTTTATCCTATAATGCATTTCAGGTTTGTGCATATAACACAAAGTAGGCCCATAAACAATAACATAAAGATTCATCTGATTACCGTCAATGCCATGCAAAATGATATAAAAGCGGAGAGCCAAACAGAATTTATGGGGACTTCCTGCTTGTTCACTTTATGCCAAAGTGATGAAAATGGCATGGCTCCATCTCTAGAGAAAGCGTAAGCCATCCTGTGTATAAAAGCTAAATTATTATACATCCTGTTGTTTCCTGCTATTTTTTTCTTTAAAAAAAAGAAAAAGTTACAAAAGAATAAATACTTTTACCTGGAGTTGCTGGTAACTGAACTCATGCCACAAAAGAATATGGCAACAGCAACTACTCCCAAGCAAATAATTCCCCCAACTCCATTACCGTATCTACTCTTGAATGCTTGGTAATATATTTCAGCAATGGCATAACCACCAGCATCATTGTTTTCATCCAAAAGGGACGGAATATTGGTTACAGCAAAAGTGATGCCGAGTATGTAACCAAATCCAACAATGATAGATATTCCAATGGAACTAATAATTCCTTTTGGTCCATTTGTGTCAGCATTCTTGGTTTCCTCCGTCTAAACAAAGTTCGAAGGAAACAGGAAGAATTAGTAAAGAATATCAAAATTGAAGGAACCGGGAAGTTTTAGTTCCATTAATCTAAGCAATTCAAAAGAAAAAAGTTCCAGAACATGATATGATTCGTTTTAAAACTGATAAATACCAAAAAAGAGAGTTATTACACTATATACTAAGATATAATGTTTATAGCTGTTAGGTGTGAGTCTGAACATAATTTCAAAGAGACTAGGTAAGCTAAGTTAGTTGTAGATTACTAGATTATCTATAAACATTCAAAGTTGCACATTTAAAAGTTTCTGGGAGAAATCATACAGCAACTGGGGTTCTTATAATTGTACGCTTTAAAAAATGCCATGCATCTTAGGAAGCATTAGTATGTTGAAGTCGAGCTTCAACTTTTCTTGCAACTCCAGATGGCAGTAAGTTTCTTTGGAAAGAAAGTAACAAACGAGTACCACTTACCATGTGAGCAGATGCATCATACCCAGTTAGGGTATACTGACTCATTAGAAGCCCCAGAACAAAAATGTAGACTGTGCTGCCAATTCCTTCCCCATTATCAGTGTTGAAGTGAGTGAAAACAAATTTGGCACTAGCTCTCTCCGTCGCAACAGAAGGAATGAGGATCATAAGGACTAAGACTCCTAAATATGTAAGGGATCATTTTAGATTCAAGAAATAAATAGTCTCATACAACAAATTGGAAAATTGTAGGCAGGAGAGGGAAATTCTCCGTACCAACTACATTCCAAGCAGCAGCCAACTGTCCAAAGAAAGATAACCAGGAGATCGGAAGACTGTTTATAATAGCATGTAGAAGCAAAATTCCCCCATGGAATGCAATAACTAAATACTTAGATGCCTCATATCCACCCCCATTTTTTCCCCCTGTGCTGAGGAGAATGATCACTTGAATCAGCTGAGCAAGTGAAAAATCTACACTTGTTGTGACTGCCCACTGCAAATGAAAAATTGAAATGTAAGGTTATAAGTTCTAGCATATTCTGTCATAATTGAAAAAACACACTTACACCTCTCAGTAGATAATGAACTTTGAAACTACAAAATGAAATGCTTCCTAAAAGCCAGAAGTACCTGGCCAACGATGTTGAACCTGCAAGCAGTGAAAACCATTCATTCTGTATCAGATAATGTCATTGCAGGAAGATGGGTTTTGTCACAGTTTTATCGCTATATTTAAGGCAGTCTTGTTGAGTTTTAAGGTTCTAGACATACAAGGGAACATAAATATATAAAACGCCATTAATTGAAATCAGAAAATCAAAGGATTCCAATTTGAGATGGTGCAGGGGACGAAAGTTTTAAGCACTTCAAACATATTGATAGAGGAAGTTATTATGGAAAAAAGTCCACTTACTGGATAGACCAGGGCCTACCCCCCTTAGCATTCATCATTATAAATATTCGCTAAAACTTCTTAGGATCGAGTTTACAAGTCTAATTGCTGATCCCTAATGTATGTACATCTCATTGAGCAAGTCGATGACATATTATGATACATATGATTGATAGAAGAGAATACTTAGAGAGCGTCATATATAAACTAGGAACATTGGATTCCAAGCCAATACTTAGAAAGCTCTTACTTTTCCTTTCTTTCTTTTACTAATTTTTTTTTAAAATCTGTCGTTGTTATTTATTACTTTAAGGCCCTGGGTAGAGTGTCGAAAGGGCCAAGCAAGAAAACTTTCGAACCAAAAGGGAAAAATAAGACTAAGTGATGAAATGAGCAGCAATATCAGGATCGATATTCTTGAACGCAGAGTACCAGAAAGAGAGGTAGGTCAGGTATGGACACATAAGATGACTACTCAAATTGAGTATGTCCCACAAACAATCAGCACCAAAAAGGTGATTTTACCATACCAACCTTTTTAACTTTCGTCAACTACGCATCGATCGATTCTAAAACAAGTTTCCTTAACAAGAGTTGGACACATCTTCAACTTGTACAACTTTGGTATAGATCAGATTGGTTTACTGACATTGCAGCAAAGCATCAATTGGCAAATAGTATGTTATTGAGAAGTGCAAAGAACCCCTACAACACTCCTTAAAGGCATTGCGGCTCCCAAACTTCCGATTAAAACAGACTCCTTAATTTCCAACCAGTAGTTGAACAGTCAACTAGAAACTACTTAAGGAGACATTACCAAAGTTATAAGATATAACATGATAACACAATTAAAGAAAGCAGTAAACACCATAAAAGAAATTAAGCCACCAACCGAAATCAAGATACAAAAAAAAAAAAAGATTACCAGCCAGTTATCCAAGAAGCAAAAGGAGCCCATTTTGGGCCAGCAAGCTTGGCACTCCAATAGTAGAGACCACCCGAAGTGGGGTAAGAAGAACAAATCTCGGCCATGGATAACCCAACTAACATGGTGAAAGAACCAGCTATAAACCAACCATAAACAACAGACACTGGGCCACCAAACCTTAACCCGTTGTTGTAAAGAGTGGTAACACCAGTAAGCACTGAAATGATCGAAAACGAAAACGCAAAATTCGAAAGCACCCTGCAAATCCCAGATAGACCAATGAACCAAAAACAAACCCATTTCAAAATTCAAACCCAGTTGGCCAAACTCATAGTCAAGTATGAATTCTGGGACTTTGAAGGGAGAAAATCCAAAAACAAGAAAATGGGTACTGAGAAAATTTACGAGAGATCTCGCTTGAGCTCCTGTTTGTAGCCGAGTTCATTGAGACGAGCATGGCCCGAATCCAGTGACCCATTACGATTTCGAGCTGCATGATGAGATGGGAGTTCCGTTTTTTCATCACAAGACACCATCTTCTTTCTTATAAAAACTTGATCAGAGTCAAAAGGAGAGAAAGAGAGGTGGGGTGTTTGGCTAAATTTTCCAGGAAAATAAGTCAAACTTCCTCCTCTCTGTCTCAGTTCTGGAAAAATTCTGCTGTCCGAGTCTCAATCATCATTCACAGAAGCAAAACCATACATTCCAAGAAATAACAGTTCTGTTATTGTGATTGGACGGAGCTCCATGGTGTCAATGATTCAAGTCATTCGACAAATTGGCGCTTTGACCCTTTTTTTTTTTTTTTTTTTTTTTCTCACTCACTGCATTTCCTCCCTTCTACGTTCATATTGGCTTTTTGTTTTTTTTTTCGATAAATCACTATAATTAATATTAATAGATAAACGGCTTTTGTTAATATCTGTTAATCTCTAAAGTCAGAGAATCATTGGTATGATTCGAGGGCATATTTAATATATTAATTATTAATAGACTGCGTGCAAATGCAACTGAAAAAGAAGGAAAGAAATAATTTATTAATAACCAGTTCCTCCGCCTACTTTTTCTTTTCGATTTTACATCATTTTAGATTCAAAAAATGATGGAACAAATTAATTAATATATTAAATATACCCTCGAATCACCAATGATGAATCACCAATGATTCTCTGACTTTAAGACATTAACAGATTTTAACAAATCAGAACCAAGATTCTTATTATTAATATCACATGAAAGCCGTTTATCTATTAATATTAATTCTAGTGATTTATCGAAAAAAACAAAAAGCCAATATGAATGTAGAAGTAATTTATTAATAACCAATTACTCCACCTATTTTTTCTTTTCGATTTTACCGTCATTTTAGAAATTCAAAAAATGATGTAGCAAATTCTGGCAAATATAAATGATTAATTTTCTAAAAATAGTTTAGAAAACTATTATCTTAGAAAACTTAGAAGATATTTTGTTCTCAACTCCTAATATCCAATTTTTCGGAGGAAAACAATAATAATATAATATGTTTGAGCAAAAAGAGAGAAAGAAAAAAAGGTGGGAATATTTTGTTTGTCAACTAGGATTAGCTAGTTGGTCTAAGACCGAAGGATATAAAGAGTAGATTTTATATGGCTATGTATAGGAATAACCTCATCTAGCAACGCGATGATATCTGTCCTATATTTCTTAATAATTGTTGTACGTGGCTACACCAACATGCATATTTGGGGAAGGTAATTGAACATTTAATACAAAGATAAGTGTTAATAATAGATGGATAAGTGATAAGTCCTTTGTCCTTTTCCCTTATATTTTTTTATTTCCTATTTTTAAATGGTTTAACTCTTTTTTTTTTTTTTTTTTTTTTTTTTTTTACCCATTTCGTTTGAAGATGCGTGTTATAATGAGGTATGGATGGTGAAGCATTAATGTTTGACCAGCCCATCTATACGGAAGGGACCATCCGAACCAACCCCACAGGCCACAACAGGGAAGACTTAGCCAATTTGGCACGTTTGTAAAATGTACTATCACATTGTCGCTTTAAGCATTGTTGTTTCCTAAAGACGTTGTCGTTTTAAGAAACAAAATGTCGTTTTTAAGAGGCTGCCATTTTTCAGCTGTTGCCCTTCTCAAAAATGGTATTGTCGTATTTCCAATATTGTAATTTGCAAAACCGAATTTTTTTTCTTTTTTCCTTTTAATAAAAAGTGGGAATTTTAACTATAAACTTCAACATTGAGGTTGTGTCTGGTTGATAAAATGAAATTAAAATGATAATGGGAATTGTATAGAATAAAATTAGAAAAAGAATAGAAATAATATTTTATTGTTTAGTTGAAATTTCGAAGTCTTAGAATGGAATAAAAAAAATATTATATTGATAAAAATACTCTTATTTTTAAATGTTTTGATAAGGTAAAAAAAAAAAAAGTATTTCAAAATTTTAGTTATGATGAAATTGTTATTCCTTAGACTGTGGAGTGGAATAACAACTCTATTTTTTGATATAATTATGATTCCATTGGGACGATAATTATTTTTGCTATAAATTATAATTAGGATTCCATTGGGACGATAATTATTTTTGCTATAAATACCACCAAACAGTGGAATTTATGTTTATTGGAATCAACTTTCCATTCCAAAATTTCAACCAAATATGCCATGAAAGTAAAGGTGATTAAGTGACTATCAAAACTAATTTATCTAGTACTCATTTCGCATAATTCTATTTTTTGAAAAAGAGAGTATTCAATTCTTTCTTTCCCTTTTTTCGAAAGAATGAAAGAATCTTTATCTTTTGTTTTACTTTCTTTTTACAATTGCCAAACACAATGCTATTATATTATTCAACGAAAAAAAAAGTAAATCCCAACAAAATTAAAGTAGACATAAATGTGATTTTTAAGTTATAAATCTTAATATAAGTATATAGACAGTAGCACATTAAATTATAATTATTTGGGAGATACGAGAAACTCTCAACTCTCATCTAGACTACAATCGATCGCTATCATTAGAGCAATGAATTTTTGCTTAACCGTCCAAAATGTATTAATCTGCACAATATGATGTGGTTATTTTATTTTATTGTATAGTTTGAGATTCAATTTTTCTCTACCGTTGCGGTGTGGTATGGAATATAGAATGAGTTTTTTATTTTTGCAATTAACCGTATCTTACTGACTACATATACAATATATATTTCTAATTTGAAAAATAGTCTTTTACACTAAGTTTTGATATATTTTTAAATTCTTGGACATAGTCAAATGAACGAGAACTTATAACTTTGTTGTTTGGTATAATATTATTTGGAATGATGTTTAAATTTTTGAATTTTAGATATTTGTATTCTACTTCATTTAGATTAGGTTGCATATTATTAAGATATATTTTTTAAAAGTTATAACTTTTTGAAAATTATTTCTTAAATTTGGCCTAAATTAGTTAAGTCTCATATATAAATAGCACCACACCAAATCACATAATATGGTATAGTTTGGTGTGGTTAATAGATTTTTTTTTTAACCACAATAATTAAGATTTTCTTCTATCGCATGTTGTAATTTGGTTAAAAATTTTCACATACTACTGCCTTAACCACATCGTGCTCACCTTTAGTTATCACTATACCAGGATAGAGAAACACTATGGACACTCAGAAGTGTTAAAAGTATTTATCATAAGTCATTAATTAGCACGAGATTAACGTCGAAGTAGTATGCCTCTTTTAAAACAAAAATGCGAAAAGATATAGTGGTGCTCAACATAACACTCTAATAAAACTATAAAACCCACTTATAAATTATGAAATGAATCCATAATTTTATTAGAGTGCAGTGCTAGACATCAACATTACTTCATTTAGAAAGGGATTAATTATATTTTTATACCTTATAGTTTGACTATTTGTTGAATTTATATATTGTGTTTTGATTATTATTAATATTGACCTTTGCAATATCAGATTTAAAACTTATATCAAATTTATACTTTCTTTGAGCAAACACCAATTTTGACTATTAATTTTATCAAAATACCCTTTTTAAAGTTTGATATATATATATATATATTAATACTTAACTTAAATATAAAAATAATTAAAATTAATAGCTAAGAAAACAAATATTAAAAACATTATTTAAAATGCAAAAACCTACAATAATTAAATAGTATCTATAAAAGTTTTTATCAATTTTAAATAAGTTTTAAATTTGACCTCTTTTAAAAAATATATATATTTAAACTTTTATAGATATTTTGGTAAATATAATAGTTAAAATTGATTGTTAACCTAGAGATGTATAAATTTATTACAAATTTTAAATATAAAGGTCAATCTTGATAATAATCAAAATACAAGGTATAAATTGAATAAATAATGAAATCAAATGTATGTAATTATCTCTTTAGAAAGATTTTTTTTTAAGAAAAAATAAGACTTAACTAATGACCATCACTTGCGACAAATTTTAAAAAAAATAACGCGCACACACATTCTACCAATATTTGAACCCATAACCTCCCAAAACTCACTCATACATCCTTAAAATCATGGACCAATTAAACTAGCCCAATTGACATCTCTTTAGAAAGATTACTTCAAAGTGTTTATTCTAAACTGTAATTAGGGTGGAAACCAAGTTGTCCGAACTGTGTTTGGGTACTTCCGAATATAGATAGTTCTCTCTTGGGCTGATTTATTGCAGAAGCTCCATTCTTTTTTTTTTTTCCTTTATTATTATTATTATTATTATTATTTTCGAAAGCTCTCTTTTAATTCTCTCATCAGCTAATGACTCACATGAGCATAGTGCTTGTGAAACTCCAAATCCAAAACATTCTATTTTGTGCATCAGAGGGGATCTCGCAAGCAACTCACAAATAACCATATTATTACTAAAGGATACGTACATCCGTTCAAATATATTATAAAACTTGGCCCCAACCGCCCAAGACTAACATTAACAACAATGAAAATATTATTGTCCTTTGCAAGGACTAAACCTTCATAGTCCAATAAAAGGATTATTTTTAATTTATTAAAGATGGGGATTTCAGACTTTAGGCTTTAACACTAGAAGCAACTAGTAGCTGGTGTAGTTACGAATAAGAGTCTAAGACTAAACATATGATTACTTATCATTTTTATTTTTTTATTTTTAAAAATTAATAGAGTTCATTTGCTTGCTTTAATTTAATCCGGTTTCAAAAAGATAGTTTACTGGTTTCCCAATCACAACACTTTAAAGCAAATTATTAGAAAAAGTAAATAAAACAATCTAAACCCACAAAACTAGCATTATCAACAGAACAAATGCTACTTTTTTTTTAATAATAAATATTAAAAAAACTCAAAAAGAAAAAAAAACAAAATAAGAAGCAGAGTCAACAGACCAAACACTACAACTAATATATTTTATTTTATTTTATGTTTTAGCGAAAAAAAAAAAAACAAAAGAAAGAAAAACGTACCAACCAGTGAGCCAGGACGCGAAAGGCCCCCACCGTTTGCCACAGAGCTTGGCGCTCCAGAAGTAGAGTCCACCAGAAGTTGGATAAGCAGAGCAAATCTCAGCCATAGACAGTCCCACAATGAGGGTCATGGCCCCAACTATTGGCCATCCGTACACCATCGTGAAGGGTCCACCGTAGGTGAGTCCCATACTGTACGTCGTGTTCAGACCCGTGAGAACCGACACGATTGAGAACGTCACCGAGAAGTTCGCTATCGCCCTGCAAAACCCATTTCCTTAATTTCAGGTCCCAATTGAGCTTTTTGGATCAAAAGTTGTAAAACGCATAGCGAGCTCCAACTGTTTGTGAAAATGTCTCAGAGAAAGAAACAAGAATTTAAAAGCTTACGAGAGGCTGCGGCGGAGTTCTTGCTTGTAACCGAGCTGGTTCAAGCGAGAGTCGTCGGAGGTAGTGGCGTCAAGGCCGTGATGTAGTGGCTGGTAGTAACCCCCGTCTTCCATAGTTTCCGATTCTGGCGATGTCGATTGGTTTTAGGTAGTAATCTTTTTATAGAGACACTGATTTTTTATTTATTTTTTATTTTTATTGCGGGTCAGAAAAGTAATGGAGAGGTCGTGGGTAGGTGTAGTGTAGAGATGAAGTTCCAATATATATATGTAGCTAACAGTCAAAAAAATATTTTTTGAAAAAACAAAACTAACAAATTACGCATTTCCTAATTTAAGTTAAAATAAGGGTAACATCTCTGAAACAAAATCATTACATTGTTACCTCTTTATATTTAAAAAAAAAAAAAAATCTGAAGGGAATTAGCTGAATTAATCAGTAAATGCAATATAATAACCAATCTGACGTAGAAATCGAGTTACAACAATATATCCTCTTCGCTCTTTAAAATCACTCTTCGCCACACTTAACTCTTCGAAATGATATTGTGATTAATCTCTATTAGCAATCGACTTTTAATAGGATAAACTCTATAGATGCCTTCACGCATAGGAAATTATTATTAAAATATTAAAAAGATAACATAACAGAAAAATAAGGTAGGTAGGAGTTAAAAAGGAGGCGGAAAATAAATTATTATATAAGATTACATTACTCTCTTTCTTTTCTCCTTTTTTTTTTTTAAAAAAAAAAAGGTATGTAAAATTTACCTACAATGCTATGTGTTGTACACATGATTTGATCAAATCCTAGTATATGAGACTTTATTGAGACGATTCGACTAAATCACAATATGTAACATTTGATTTCAGACTATTCGATTGTTAAGATTTGATTAGAGAGGATTGTTTAGGATTTAAATTAATGCTATGTCATGCTTTGTGCATCTTCAAATTTTTTTTATGAGAAAATTTATTTTAAACATAGGGCTAAGATTAAATAATCAGGGTCCCCATCGTGGTTGACAGGACAACTAATATATTTTCCTATTTTGATCATTCGATGTAAAATTATTGTGGTATTACGAAGACACTATCAACTTATGTGTAATATTGTTATTTGTAGTATGTGCTGTGAATAAAGTTGTGATAGAAGTACATAGTATCACTACCAGCAATATTTTCGGGGTCTAATATCTTAATTACAGTGATTACGATATAATTAAAAGGGCCTCACGTGGTTCAGATTTGATGACTCGATGTATTGTACTTTTCTGCCTATGTAATCAAAGCTCAATAATGAACGTCTAAAATCAACTTATAATATATGAAACCAGACATAGAATATGATTCTTTTATAAAGACATAAACAACCATGTGATAAAATCACTAATATAATTAAAAATTGGATTCGTTTATACATTACGACGGTGTCTCTTTAATTCATCACGTGTGGTTTGTACCAACTCCAAAGTAATATTCACACCATCATGTGCCGCCTTCGTTTATAGATTTTAGGTTGGCTTAAGTATTTACAAATTGATACACGTTCAAGTCTGAAATAAAATTGTAGATACTATCCAGCAAAAAAAAAAAAAAAAAAAAAAAATCTTCCAAGCATAATGGACGAGTTTTTACCCTTTCCAACCCGATTAAATGAAACTTAAAGTTGCATATTTGGCGCAACCAGAAAATGATATAATTAGGCTGAGTATCTGCACAGTTGTTGGCCTTTTTATTTTGGCAATTTTTCTTTACGAAAGTGGCTATAAAATGGATAATGTCCTTAATAAGTGCTATACATGAAAATAGACTCTAGGGTGTTTATAGCTGGTATGACCAGTCTGAAACGTCAAACTATAAACTAAACTGCGTGGTCTGAATTGATCGATTCAAATCAGTTAAACCACAGTTACACTTTGTGGTGCAGTGTGAGTGGTTTCCGCAATTTAAAATTTTAAGTAATATCACAATTTAAATTTATTTTATTGATCAAAAATCATTTTTTTTTAAAAAAATAAAACATAAAATGTAACACATTATTTAGAATATATACACTAGAAACATAAATATCTAAATTAACCATGACGTCAAGTAAGCACTCATATCATACTTTGATAAACCATCTTTTTTAAGAATATCTATAAACTAACATATTGGTTAGTTTTGGTTTGAAACTGACTATTTTTTGTCAAACTGCAGACTGAAATGAACCATTCAATTTGCTAGTTTTTCAATTCATCACAAGCCGCAAATACACTACAATCGTGTAGATTGGTCTAGATTGGCCGATTTTCATAATTTAGCAATTATTTTACATAGCTTTATTACTTCTAAACAATGGCCCAATCTTAATAGGTAACTCACTCAATTAAGTTACCAAACTTTGGCTTGTCGAGTTAATCTATTAGATTAGACTTATATTCTAAGCTTTTGGAGCTTTTAGGGAATTGTGAGCTCATTTTTAGTTTAAGCAAGACTTTTGAATTTTCTTTGGGATTTGTGTCACAACTTTATCTTAGATTTCTAGATTATTTTAATCTTTTTTTCTAGAAGGAAATATACTTTCACGAATAGTAGAAAATACCCATCAAAAGGTATTCATTTACAAGGCAAACATCAGTAATAAATAAATTAAAATCGGAGGAACTTTCTGTACTAGGATCCTCGTGAAATCAACTTGAAATAAGAGGACTCATATGGATCACTGTTGTTATGTATTTTAATAGAGCTATTTATTTTAGTTAGCTCGTTATGATCTCTACTCAATCTTTGTTATTAGTGTCTCTCAATTCAAATCCGAATGTCATTACAAGACAAATACTACTATGCAAATTAACTATCCAAATCTGACTAAAAAATGATACAATTTTATATGATAACCACACTAAAAAGAATAAAAAAAAATATAAAATCCACCCTTAACCACCATAGATCTAGATATATGTAGACTAAAATGACAAAAAAAAGTTTTAAAAAAACCATAACCACTATAAATCAAGATCCGAGTAGACTAAAATTACTACAGATCTAGCTCTGGATGAGATTCTCTCTTCCCAAATGGAAGGATTATTCAAAGACCAAAAAAAAAAAAGAGGTGAAGCTCCCCAGTGGAGAGAAAGATCCAAAAGATCTCCCTCCAAAAGATTTCCCTCTTTAGTGGGATAGAAGAAAAAAGAAAAAAGACTTTGGCCGTTAGAAGAAGAAGAGAAAAGGAAAGGAAAAAGGAGAGAAACAATAAATAAAATATTTATTCTTAATTTTAACGTTTTTTAATCTTAATTTAGGGCTTAAATTTAAAATAATGTTATTTTATTTTATTGATATATTATATGCACGGATTGATTTTTGTTTGGGCTGATTATTTTTTAAAATGAATCGATCGACCATTAAACATTCAAATTAGACTAGTTGAAGGCTTGACGAAACTAAACTTTAAAAGATTATGCGGGTTAAGTAACTTGATCATGTTATTCCCTAGTTTTGAGTTGTCAATTTTTGCAAATACACCCATTTGCTACTTGCATGTGCTTGTTGGCCCTAAATATTGTTGAGGGCATTAAAGACATTAGGGCTAGTTGCTTCTAATTCTAAGTAATGCCTCAAATGTATTATATCGGTATATGCCATTTAAGTTGAATGCAAACATACTTCTTTGTCATACCAAGTATGAACCACTTCTTCGTCATATCATGTCGTGCTAATTTAAAGGTCAAAATCACTTGTCCAATACTATTTGTTGCCCAAAGCCCTAATATGTCGTTTCACATCGTATCATCACACTGTCAATTCATTTAGGTCAAATTATATTTAATAGGTTAATTTTATTAATTTTAGTGTCATTTTCATGAATATTTTCTCCAAATCATTCAATTGTTTTATATATAATATATATATAGAATAAATTAAATATAGAACTTTTTAACGCCAAAGAAGAAAACAAACTGATAAAACTTCAGTTTCAAATATGGACTAAGTATATCTAAATTATGTTGGCACCTGCTCAATCATAATTACTTGCAATTCTCATTTTTTTAAAAAAAAAAATAAAAGTACAACAAGGGAAACAAGTATCAAGAGAGAGTAGAAGCATTCTAATTAGATTGACACTCAACTAACTCAATAATCTCTTACTCAATACTATTGAAATATAAATATTTTCGTGTCTATTCTACATTTATATTTTTGATTTAAAATCAAGTAAATTAAAGATTAGTATATTACATTAATAGTAATAAATTTATTGTAAGTTTATTGTACTTAAAAATTTAGCTTCATTATTGAGGTGCTAATGAGAAGAGGAAAAAAAATTAAAATGACTTGCATGTAGGAAGATTAATTTATAATAATATATAAGTGTAGCCTGATAACTTGTCGTATCTGACTGCTACCGTGTCATGCCAATGGATCGTGCCATACTCAACTTATCATACTTAATATATAGGCTTAAAACTATCCACATAACGGACTCATGTCGTGCTTAAACTATGTTATGCTGTGACATGCCACCATACTAAACAGCCGACGCATCTCTCTTGAGAGCTCTAATTCCGAGTGTATAGCTTCTATGTTTGATATATCTTTGTTTAAGGGGTGGCTCTATTATTGGTGCATTTTTTTTTTGGCCAGCCCCCTTTGATAGCTTTAACTCCGAGCATATAATTTCTCTTTCTGATATGTCTTTATTTAAAAGATGGCTCTATTACTGGCACTTTTTTCCCCTCTTCTTACCACTCTTCAAAATAGATCCCTTATAATATTGCAAAGATTCAATGTATCTTTAGCCACACATTTTAAACTTTCATTAATTCTAAAATTACCCATCAAATTAAAAGTTAGAAAATTATTTCCACACTCATTTGTTACTTTCTTATTCATAATTTTCGAAATTCGTCATTAGTTTGTTTTCTTCTTCTTTAAGATCATGATGTATAATTCTAAATTTTCAAATACAAGAGGAACATTTGAAATTGTATCTCTAGTTATTTTTATCTCCTAGAATAAACTTTTTCTATTATTTGTCAACGAATTCTAAGTAAAGACTAACGCATAATGATTTTTTAAAAAAAGAAATGTGAAAACTCAGCCTGAAATTTTGTTAGCTGTTTGATGCCAAAAACTTTTACTATTGCATATAGAAAGTTTAGAAACCTGCATGAGCTTCAATATAATTTGATCCTTTCCTATTATTCAAAAGAAAAAAAAAAGTAGTATAATTTTAAAGGAAATGCGGAAATAAAGACTCAATTTGTACAAGCAAATTATTTTGAATTCAATTCATCATGGACTATGAGAATTTAGATTTTTAATTTATTGAGTTGAGATGATGATTGTTTGAGGAAAGCGAAAAAGTGAAGAACACATTATTATCTAATACATATCACTTCAAGCAAGAATTGGGTAAGAAAAATATGTGTACTAATAGGGGCACTTTTTTTCAAGTTATATACTAATAAGTTCCAAATTTTAACGATGAAATACAATTTTTAAACGAGTCACTCTTTTTTTGAAAAATTCTCTTTATCCTCCTTATAAGGTCTATTTATTAAGATTTTCACACTATCGAAGAGGGAAAATGTAATATCACTGGGTTTCATCTAAAAGTGCTCGTTTGAAAGTACTTTTAGATTTATAGATATTGGGCTATTTGTAACACACAACTGCAAGTATACAGGTTGCAACAAGTAATATAGAAGTAAGAGAGTGTCGATCCCATGAGGAGTACTCAATTTACAATTGCTAAGTACTAACTGAAACTAGTTTCCAATTTATCCAAACGATAATATTTGATGGTTTTGTGCAAGAATTATAATGTAAATAACAATATAAAAGGAAAAAAATGAAATTAAAAACTAAGCAACCAAAATAGTTCTTAAAGCAATAGTAGGGAACTTAGGGATGTAATCTACCCTCTAACTACTAGTTTTTCTCATAAAATAATTATCCATGTAGAATTGACAACTGAGAATCCTAAAGTATTCACAAAATCCTTTCCAAGATATAAGCGAAAATGACTAAATAAGATAATATATTACTCTTAACATAAATTGATTAGACTCATTCAGTTTGATAATTCTCACACAAAGATTGCACAAGTTACATAGGTATATTTCTATTCTATGTAAACTCACCCTATACTAGGCAATCTTTTGTTGTTCTATCTATGTCCAAACCTATATTCCTCTTCCTAAGTTCATATAGATTTCACAATACAACTTTATTTATTGGCCAAGTAAATATATACATTAAACTCAAGATAGAATAATCAACTCAAAATGGATATCAAGAATAATAGAGGAAAACAATATAGTTGGATTAGATTAGAGGTTCAATTGCCTCCCTAGAAAAGGAGTTTAGCTCATGTTCATACAAAATGATTCATAACAAATATACAAAAATTGATATATAATCATTCTACATAAAATAAAAGAGAAAAAGATAAAAGTAAAAGATAGAAAATCTCGTTTGAAGCTTCTAATATGATGGTTCTTTCTTCTTGAATTCTCTCCTTGATGTTATTTTCTCCCTTAGAGTAGCCTTAGGAACCCTTGGCTACTTGGGTTTCATCCCCCTTCATCCTTCTCTATCAGATGAGTGTAAGAGAGTTTATATAGAAGAAGTAAACTGGCCATGATCTAGAAATTCTGCAATATGTCTGCACTTTATGATGCTGCAGTGCCAAATTTGGCACTGTGGCACTGAGACGGTCTAGAAGGTGTGGTTAGTGCCGAACTGTGGTGCTGTGGCACCATAATACCCAGGAGATGGTGCCGTAGCGCTGTACAAGTGGCATTGTCGCACCACTGCTGGGCACAGCAGTGCCAAAATGGCGCTACAATATCCACTTTTCACCTAATTTTCTCCATGTTAGCGTTGCTTCAATCTGATGAGACGGTGCTTGTCTGTCTTTACTCGCAATTGGTCTAACTTGGCTTGATTACACCTTGATTTCTCTTGAAAAGTCAGTATTCTCTAGTAAATGATTCCTCATCTACGATATACACCAAAAACTACAAAATCGGATAAAAAAAGCTCAAAGACAAGTAATTCTTAAGATTGGAAGGATAGTAAAGGTAGGTTTAAAATACACTTATCAAATACCCCAAACTTAAGCTAAAGCTCGTCCTCAAGCTAAAACAATAAAAGAATAAACAAAATTAACTAAAACAATGCAAAAACAAAATTCAAGACACAAAAACCAAGCTTTTGAATGAGTTAACGTTGTCTCAATACTCTCTAAAAGATATATAACTCAAAGAAAACTTAAAGCATCTCAACAGTTTTGAATTTCAATTCTACGAGCGATTCGGCTTTGCTATCAACTTTTTGTATATATGTGTAATAGTTGCTTACATTTAACCCTTCACACTCGGATCGCTTTTTGTAGACTTAGGTTACAAACTTACAGCCGTCTCAATGAAACTTACAAAGCCATCTCATAAGGTCACTTTTTATCTCAATCTCCACTAATGTAGAATAGCACTAAATTGAAGATTAATAAGTCTTTAATCAGTTTATAATGCAAAGTTAGGTATGGGTAGACGGAATGGTGTCATTTAGGCTTATTCACACTATAGACACCCTTTTTGCTCAATGAATACTATTCTATCAAGCATACCTCAACAATTTCCCCCAAACTTAGGCTTTGACGATTTTCAAACTTTTTTTTAAATCGACTACCAATTTAAGGTAGCCAAACTTGTTCCTTCAAAAGACTTCCCCTTTATTATTCATAAACTGTTCACACTTCATCACAAGTTCAAAATTTACTTTCAAGCATATATAGTGTGAATTGAGGTTCTTTGGGAAAATATTTCTTGATAAAAAGAGTTTATTGGCTTAAAAAATGACAAAAGTTAAGAAATTGACTCAAAGGGGGTGACTAAGGATATCACATTTAAATGATAGGCTTGAAAGGCCCAACCGTCCAAAAATGGCCTACATCATTTCTTCAATTTTTATGCTACCTAGGATTACAACTTAATTGACAATTAAACGGGTTCTAAGATGATGAGAGACTCAAAATAATTTTCTAAGCCACAAGCATAAAACTACTCTATGTAATTTAAGGCTAAATGCTCACAACTATGTGCAAAATATGTTCAGGAGTTGTTTACAAAATAAAACCACAAAATATTTAAGCACACAAACAGTCATGATACTAAATGTTTCCAAAGAGTTATTTCATATAAACTCTCAGTCATATCATCGACTATGAACCTTCAACAAAAGCTCCAAACCACATATAATCAAATGAATAAACAAAAGAAAAAAAATATACTAAGAAACAAATAAAGATATTGAATAAACTAAAATAAAATACAGGGAAAAAGTGTAAAAGTTTGACCAATAAAAGTGCTCACGAAGACAAAGCAGGTAAGTGCTAGACATTCCCCCCAAACTTAAAATGTGCATTGTCCCGAATGCACTAAAAATGAAATAGCATGAGGAATGAGCACTTACTTGATTGAAAGTCACTTAATCAGCCACAAAGGTGCGGTGGTCACCAAGTTGGTTACTTTTAGTTGATGGTGGTAGTGGCGATAATGCCAAATAATGGTAAGTTTTTTTTTTTGGAGTAGTGGTACCAAAAAATGGCGCCGGGGAACCATGACCAGTAAAAAAAATTTTCGGCCAAATTTGGCACTAGAGCACCAATCAAGTTTCTATTTTTGGCACCTTAGAGTGGAGCTAGAATACCAATTGAGCTCCTAAGGTGCCAAAATGACAGCACTCTTGAAGTTTTCTACAATCAAGCTCCTCTACTAACACCTATATCACTTTGTCTTCAACACAATCACAACAAAATAACTTCAAACATGCTTCCCTCTTTATTCATAATATTCTTAGGTTGCCTCTCAAGTAGCACTTATTTAAAGTTCTTAGGTTGACATGGCCACTCCTCATGGAGAATTGGGTGAGGCAATGGGTGATTTAGCTTGATCAAGCTTTCCTCCTAGGTATTCCTTGGGATTTTGAAGATTCACCTTGATTCTTTTAGTTGCACCATGTGAAGACACATCACTCTCTTTGAATAGCCACGACCATCTTGCCTTGAGCTTGCCTAAGAAGAGTTTTAAACATGATGAACTAAGCAGACCTTTTGGTCCTGGTTCGAAGTGATGATCACCATGCTTCTTCTTTCTTGTCCTCCACTTCCTTGTATCCTTCATCCACGACTTGTGATGGTTGGAGGATGAGAGTGAAGGCTCTGTGACTTCTATTGGAGGATTGGACTTAGAAGAATGCAGTGGGGCATCCCCATCATTGGTGTTCCCTTGAGCCTTCTTTGTCTTTTCATCAATAAGACGAATGCTAAAGGCTTCAAGATTGATAAGTGGAGCTTCTTTCAATGCAATGTCTTCAATACTCTCTTTTACCAAGTCTACTCTGTAACAGTCATCGATGTTACTAGGAGAATCCGCCTCTTAGAACACATTGAAGGATATGACTTTATCCATCATCCTCATAGTAAGTTTCCCTTTGTACACATAAATGACTGTCCTCCCGGTTGCCAAGAACGGTCTTCCAAGGATGATTGAAAGGTTTTTGTCTTCCTCTATATCGAGAATAATGAAATTAGTATGAAAGAACATCTTTTCCACCTTCACAAGCACATTTTCAATGATTCCTCTTAGATACTTGATTGACCTATCAGCAAATTGGAGCATTGCTGTAGTTAGCCTTGCTTCACCCAAAACAAGCTTTCAAAACACAGAGAATGGAGTTAGATTGATGCTTGCTCCCAAATCACACAATGCCTTACCGAAGAAACGATCACCAATTATACAAGGAATGTTGAAGCTTCCTGGATCCTCGAGCTTAGGATAAGCCTATTTTGAAGAATTGCATTACATTCTTATAGACTCCGAGAAAACCCTAGACTTGTAAAATTAGTTAAATAATTGTTAATTTGTGACATCCCCCGATCCCACATGCGTACGTAAGGATATTCGTAAAAATATTTAGTGAGATCGGGAGACGCCACTCGACTTA
>JXTB01000674.1:20260-41374 GCA_002914805.1 Parasponia andersonii
CATGAAAAATGCATTTTACCGAAAAACTACTATTTGACCAAGTTATCAACAGATATGATTTTAATGCATGTTCGTATAGTATTACTATTCATAATGTATTCTTTGCCCCTTTCACACACCAAGCTCTCTCTCTCTTTGAGGGTACTGAGCCTTTACACTGTATGGGAGCCCTTCCACAAATATTAGTACAATAATACAGATCATTTAACAATCAGAATGAGTAATTTACCATGAAAGTGATACTAGTTGCTTGATATGTCTATTATGCAATATGAATATGTTTATTATTAGCTTATTATGTATGTGAGAATCTTGGGCATCACATAATTATCTTGATCTTTTAATATTAGTGTATTATCTTGAAGAATAAATTTATCATGATTCATTTTCTTGTCTAAAATTTTATTATGTAGATTTAATTTCTTTGATCTTAGAAATTGAGTTGTTATATACTAATGAATTTCATGAATATATTGCAGTGAGATACACACAAGAAAGCTAAGTAAAACTATGTGCCTAATTTCAAATATAAATTATTTTACAACATATATGGTTATTGTTGTTAATAAAAAGTAGACCTAGTTAATTATACTTACTATTGGGTTCTAAATTGTTTGAGTTCAATATTCATTTATCTTGGCTCAATAGGTAATAGGAAAGTCAAAATTTGAAATTATTAGTATTCATATTTGTAATTATTATTAGGTTTTAATCCTTTAGCCCAATATCAGTTATCTTGGCCCAATAAGTAATACGAGAGCCTAAGTTGAAATAAGTGTTTCAAGCCTAAGTAATAAGCTAAAAAGTCACAAGTAAATATATATATATATATATCTATATATAAATAGTAAAACAAGAATTAAAGGCATAGCCAATAACATATACATTCATCAATTCACTTATAAGAATGAAAAAATAATGTAAGAGACCATTAACATATTTTATCTATATATTATCACCATTAAAATAAAAGAAATTTATTAATTACATTAGAAAACAAAACAAAATAGTAAAACAAGAATTAAAGACGTAGCCAATAACATATACATTCATCAATTCACTTATAAGAATGAAAAATAATGTAAAAGACCATTAACATATTTTATCTATATATTATCACCATTAAAATAAAAAAAATTTATTAATTACATTAGAAAACAAAACAAAAATTAGGTACGTTATGTAATCATACATTAATTATTTAAATGGTATATCCATTATGTAGATTTTATAGATATTAAATGTAAATATGATAAGATAATATATTATTTTTTTTAAAAGTGAAAGACGCATAGTTAGGTTAATAAAATTAATTTAATTGCATGATGAAAAGATAACAAAAAAAAGTTAGGTAAATGGTGATTATTATTAATATTTTTTTGAATTAAATTTTAATTATATTTTATGTACATAATTAGCCTATAAATAGAGCATTCTTTTGTAAACACAATCAAGTTCCTTCAATTATTTTTTTCTGTCACTTTCTCAAAATTTCTATTCATACATTATGATTTCAAGAGATTCCTCTTAGAGTTCTTTAAGTTTCAAGAAAAAAAAAAAAGTAATTCTTAAAACTCTTAATCTTTCAAGATTTGTATGTTTTATTGTACTTAGGTTCCAAATCAATCTATGATAAATAGAGTTAGAAATCTTAAGGTCTAAAATTATTTTATAAATTATTTCTATATGTGTACTTAATTTCGGGAAATTCTAAATTAAGGTGGGGATGGATTTAGAATGGTGATAAGTATTGTTTCTAAATTCTAAACCTTAATCCTTAGATTTATTTTTATATCAAATGGATTAATGTAAATATTTAGAATGAATAGAATTATGTACTATAATGTGGAATTCTTTAAGTATGCATTATGCACCAAAATTCTACAATTTTAATGTGAAATGTTATTTTAGGATTTAAATAGTGGATGTTTTTCAAACACATAAAATAGGTTTCACATGACCAATGATAGTATATATTGACATATAAAATGAATGTTGCCGCATGAATAATAAATAAAAAGGATAAAGAAGAGGCACGTGATTGCAACGCGGTTAAGTGTGTAGTATTTTATTGTAAGCACGAATAATATTTTCTAAGGACTTAAAGTAAGTACAATCTCACCTATCGCATGGATAGTTTTAAAGTATGTTTTGTTTTGAAAAAGAATATTTGAAATAATTAAATGCGATATTTTGCCTATATAAGAGATATTTTGTTTGGCTTGTATATGTGCCTATGAATATATATACCTCCTATGATATTAAGATGAGACAAATTTACTTTATAACTTGATAGATATGCTTCAGTTAAAGAGAATACCAAGAATATGAAATATAAGATTTGGTTTGAAATATGGTATAATCATTTATGTTAAAAAGGAGACTAAGTAAAATATAGGAATATAAAGGTATCGTACCAACCTCCGTTAGATGAGACCGACCTCCTCTAGATGAGGATTCTTGAGAAAAATATGTTAAATTTATGACTATTGGTATTTCAGTAGGGTTGCTCCCTTGATTCCCAATTGGTAAGTATGCACTCGGTACATACACAAGGGCCCATAATAAAGATAAAAGATTTTAAGACAATATACGTGATAAAAGATTACTTCATAAGATATAAGTTAAATGATAACATAAAGACGAAAATTAAACTTTCATAAAATGTTATTTGTATGAAATGTTTTGTGAGTTGAATTATATTTACTAAGTGAAAGCTCACGTAGAGTAAATGTCTATGTTATAGGTATCAAAGGTAAGCAACCTTTTTTTTGAATAATGGGTTGACCAGAATCGAGGCGGGGATGGATGAGAGGCACGGGCTTTGGTATACCTCTACAATAAATTCCATATATGTTTTCTTCTCTTTAAAGAAGATAGTTTACTTAAATATATAAGATTAAATCTTATCTTTCCTTAAGTTAATATCGAGACGATATATTTAAATATGAAATGTTAATTTTAAGATTAATTATGCCTCTAAGATTAAATAATTATTTCGCTATATACAATATGATCAATTTTATTTAAATATCCTTTTGTAGAATATCATATACTATTTTGAAGCATATTTTCAATAATTAAACATTCTTAAATAAATATTTTAGCATCTAATATTTTGATTTGAATAAATATAAGACGAGATGAGTCTTTGTCAAAAAGACTTAAACTCGTCTAAAGAGAGCTTGGAATTTAAGAGATCTGCATGTGACCCCTTCCTCACTTGGAAGCCTTTTTAGTTGTGCATTATTTAAACCTAAGAAAAAAAAATATAACATTTTCTTCTATGGTTTGTCTAAATTTCTTAGTACGACATTTGAAATAATTGGTTAACTATCATTGAGAGGATTATATAAATAACTTTTTTTTTTATGAACTCTCATAGTCCAAGTTTAGGACTTTTAAAAAAAAAAAAGTTATGAACATACGTAAATATTAGTCTTTAAAAGTCGGGTTGTTACAGTTCCTCCGTGAGAGCAACTATCTCATACTCCCCCATTCTCCTCTTCTTGGAGAGGATCTCCTTTATGAACTTTACATAATTGGGCATTCGCTTAAAGCCTCGGCAAAAGGGATATTGATGTGTAGCTGTTTGAACACTTCCAAGAACCTAGAGAATTGTTGGTCAAGCTTCTTCTTTTGAAAGCACTGAGGAAAAGGCAACGGTGGATTATAAGGATATGGCTTTGATGTTGAGGGACTATCATCATTTACCTCTTCGATTAGCTTCTTTCTATCATACCCTTTGGCTTGTTCTTCCTCAAGAACTTCTTCAACTATTGGCTTCGAGGATGAACTGGGCTTCTTAGCCTTTTTTACTAACTTCTTTTCACTTCTCAATATGATGGCATTACAATGCTCCTTGCCCTCATTTCTTAGATTCACCTCGGTATTGCTTGGTAATGCTCCTTATGCTCAGTTGGTTATAGGATTGGCTAGTTGGCCAAGTTGTGTCTCCAAGGTTCTCATGGTGGCCACTTAATTTTAGAGATTGGCTTTTTTCTTTGCAATATATTGCATAAGTAACTCTTCTATAAATGGCTTTTTCTTTTATGGTGATTATTGTTGTTTCTAGAATCCTTGATGTTGCATTGATCTTTTATTTGGATTCTACCCTTGTTGATTTTGGTTACTCTAAGAGAAACTTGGATGGTTTCTCCAGCCCAGATTGTAAGAGTTGGAGTAGGGATTGTTGTAGTGTGGTTGGCTATAGTTCCCCACGAAGTGAGCTGACTCTGTGTTCAAAGGACAATAAGAGCTCAAGTGGTTGTCACCATATTGCTCACAAGCACTAGCTAGGCTTTGGATTGCATGCACTCCTTGGACTGCCATTGAATTGAGCTTCTTGGTCATCAACTTCAAATTTTTTATCAATACATTCACTTGAGCTGCTAATGTAGAAATAACTTCTAACTCATTGACACTAGTGGCTCTCCTTGTATTGACCTACTCGGAAGGCCATTGGTAGTTGTTTGTTGCCATTTCTTCTAACTTGTAGGCATCATCCGTTGATTTGCCCATCAATGTACCACCAGCTGCGACATCTACAATAGTTCACAAATGACCCATCAACCCATTATAGAATGTTTGAACGAGAAGCCACTTCGGTATCCCATGGTGTGGACACTTCCTCTTCAACTCCTAGTAGTGCTCCTAATCCTCGTATAATGATTCATTGTCAAATTGCACAAAGAAGGTGATGTCATTTCTCAGCTTAGCGGTCTTGGCTAAAGGGAAAAACTTAGTAAGAAATTTATAATCTAAGTCATCCCATATATTGATTTATCCCAAGAGTAAGGCATTTAATCAGTCCTTAGCCTTGTCCCTAAAGGAGAATTGGAATAACCTCAAGCGAATGACATCCTCACTAACTCTGTTGTGCTTGAAAATGTTGTATATCTCTAGAAAATTCATGATGTATTGGTTAGGATCATCACTTGGTAAGCTTGCACCATCTGAATGATTGTTGGCTTCAACTCAAAGTTGGTAGTGTTTATAGCCGGCCTCCGAATGCTAGGACCAAATTCTTCTAGGATAGGAACTGCAAAGTCTCTCAAGGTCTAGCGTTATCTCAGTCTCCTATAGCTTCTTGAGGGTTAGTTCCTTGATTTCTCTATCTTCGACTTTCCTCAAGGTACGCTTAATCTTAGGATCAAATGGTAAGAAATCTGCATTCGTCATGTGTCTCATATAATGAAATTAAGTACCTGAGATTCATAACAAAAAGAAAAGTTTTGAATTAAATCAAAACTAATAGATATTAGTATTAGCAAGTAGTAAATCACTGTACTCCCTAGCAACAATGCCAAAAACTTGTTAAGCTATTTCAAATACACAACTGTAAGTATACAGATTGTAACAAGTAATATAGAAGTAAGAGAGTGTTGATCTCCACTAGGAGTACTCAATTCACAATTGCCAAGTACTAAACGAAACTAGTTTTGAATTTATCCAAATGACAATATTTGATGGTTTTGTGCAAGAATCAAAATGTAAATAACAATGTAAAAGGAAAGAAAAGAAATTGAAAACTAAGCAACCAAAATAGTTCTTAAAGTAATAGTAGGGAGCCTAGGGATGCAATCTTCCCTCTAACTCCTCTAACTACTAGTTTTCCTCATAAAACAATTATCCATGTAGAATTGACAACTGAGAATCCTAAAGTATTCACAAAATCCTTTTCAATACATAAATAAAAATGTCTAAACAAGAAAATATGTTACTCCTAACATAAATTAATTAAACTCATTAAGTTTGTTAATTCTCATACAAAGGTTGCACAAGTTATATAGGTATATTCCTTTCTTATGCAAACTCACCTTATACTAGGCAATCTTATATTGTTCTATCTATGTCCAAACATATATTCCCCTTCCTAAGTCCAAACCTATATTTCTTTTCATAAGTTCATATAGATTTCACAACATAACTCTATTTATTGGCCAAGTAAATAGATGTATTAAACTCAAGATAGAACAATCAACTCACAATTAATATCAAGAATAGTAGATGAAAACAATATAGGTGGATTACATTAGAAATTTAATTGCCTCCCTAGAAATAGAGTTTATCTCATGTTCATACAAAATGATTCATAACAAATATACAAAAATTGATACATAATCATTCAGTAGAAAATAGAAGTCAAAAAGATAAGAGTAAGAGATAGAAAAACTCATTTGAAACTTCTAATCTGACTGTTCCTTCTTCTTGAATCCTTTTCTTGATGTTGTTTTCTCCCTTGGAGTAGCCTTTGGAACCCTTGGCTGCTAGATGTTCATCCTCCTTCGTCCTCTTCTATCATATGAGTGTAAGAGAGTTTATATAAAAGAAGCAAACTGGCCATGATCTAGAAATTCTGTAACATATCTATACTTTGTGGCGTTGCGGCACTAAATTTGGTGTGTATCACTAAAAAGGTCTAGAAGGTAGCATTGCAGCACCGAACCATGGCGCTGCAGAACCACAATACCTAGAAGATGATATCGCGGCACTATGCAAGTGGCGTTGCAGCACTACGGAGTATATAACCTGTTGTTGCAGTGCCGTGCAAGTGGCATTGTGGTGCCATAGTATTAATGCCACAATGTTGCGGCATCGTGCACTTGGCATTGTAGCGTCACTTCCTGGCACTACAGCGCTAGGTTTCTGGAACTTTTGAGACCGTGACACCATTTTGGCACTGCAGCGCCCACTTTTTCCCTAGTTTTCTTCAGGTTGGCACTACTTTACTCTACTGAGGCTGTGCTCGCCCATCTTTAATTGCAATTGGCCTAAGTTACCTTGATTACACCCCGATTTCTCTTGAAAAGATAGTATTCTCTAGTAAATGACTCCTCTTCTATAATATACACCTAAAACAATGTAATCAGGTAAAAAGAGCTCAAAGACGAGCAATTCTTAAGCTCAATAAGTGTAAAATACACTTCTCAATAGACTATCACTTAAATACCCATGATCTTCCCAGAATATACCCGATGTAGGATTTTGGGTGTTACAATCTCCCCCCATTAAGGACCTAGCATCCTCACTATAGGTCCATATTCAATAGTCTACATATAACCTATATGGTCAAAGTCCATATTCACCACGATTCTAGCCTATGGTAGCCTTCCAAGGCTCACACAAGAATAGACTAGGTCGACCTTGAATACCATATGTAATACCATAGAGCCTCACCTAAAAGTGTTAGCTTGAAGGTACTTAGGCTCATGGACTACCACTTAAATACACATAATCTTCCCAAAACATACCCAATGTAGGACTTAGGGCATTACAATCTCCTTCTATTAAGGGTGGAGCTAAAAGGTCCGCATTTAATAGCCCACATATAACCCCTATGGGCGAGATCCACATTCACCACGATTCTGGCCCATGGCAGCCTACATAAAGTGGGTCGACTCTTTAACACTCAATGAAACACCACTAGGCTTCACCCAAAAGTGCTAGCTTGAAGGTACTTTTGGGCGCATGGACCATTACTTAAATAGTCATGATCTTACCAGAGCATACCTGATGTGGGACTTAGGGCATTATAATAATGTAACACCACAGGGCCTACCCAAAAGTGCTAACTTAAATATATTTTAGGCTCATGAACTACTACTTAAATACCTATGATCTTCTTAGAACATACCTGATATGGGACTTGGGGTATTACAATCTCTCTTCGTTAAGGACGGCGCTAGAAGATTCATATTTAATAGCCCACAGATAATCCTTATGGGTGGGGTCCATATTCACCATGATTTTGGCCTATGGCAGTCTTTCAAGGCTCACACAGGTACGGACTAGGTCGGCTCTAAATACCAAATCACTACTACAGAAGTCATTTTCCACGTCGTTTATAGGGCAATATGGTATCTTTACCATATTGCTCCATAAACAACGTGGAAACTATTGACGTGGTAGGTCCTCGTAATACACCGTCCCTTATAAAACGATGTGGTATTGGAAGCTACCACGTCTCTTATATAAAAAGCGACATGATAGGAACTGTCAGTTACTTGGGGCCTACCACGTCGCTTGCCATGGGATACCACGTCACTCCCTACAAAAGTGACGTGGTAGCTATGGATTCCACATCGCTTTTTAACCGAGCAACGTGGTATATTCGCTAAATTTAGGACATTTTCATGCCCTACATCACTTGATATAAAAGTGATGTGGAATCCCCCTCAATGGGCATAAATGCTCTGGATTTATTAAAAATCAAAACCAAAAATGACTCAAAATAACCAACAATCAACAACCAATATTTCAGCATACAATTTCCAGCAATCCAATATACAAGTTACATTTTTCACGTAGCTAAGTCCCACATGAAGCATCTAAACTAATCAAAATCATAATTCTAGTCACCTAATTAGACTACCAAAGATACAAAATTAACATAAACAGGTTAGTAGTGTGAGCTACCCATCATGATACATACTCTATAAGCTTATCGGCCTATTCCTCTCAGACTTCGTTTATCTCATTCATAGTATATATGTCTTTGTTATGACTACAAATTTAAATGTGTATAAATTATATTTGAATCATGTATTGATGATTAGTATACTTATATATCAAAGATAAGTGTTAAGTTATAAAGTTAAACCGAAAAAGTAATGTAATCATATGGGTTAGTGTTTCTCTCATCATGTGCATCACGTAGAAACCACACTCTACGTTATTTGGTTGGTGTAGGCACTACAATTCCAATTGAGTTTTCAATTAATATTTTTAAGCAAAAATAAATCCATCTAATCTAATAATATAAATTAGTAAAATTTAAAATGTACCTTAATAGACTTCCAATCGGGACTATTTTTCTTACCACGTCTCTCAATTGATATGTTAAATAATTGAAAGACTCTATAAAACAAAAGTATGTCAAGGCATGTCAACTATGCATAAAACATTATATTAAACATTGTTATTAATTTTAAGAAGTTTTGATCATACTTATAGTTTGATAAGAGTTCTTGCATCTTTTTGAGGAGGATGTCTGAGTAGATCCAAAAAGTATCACTTCATGAACCGTGTTGATCTCTAGTAACATCTAATATCTCCTATAAAATAATATAAACAAATACACATGTAAGTACATTTATCCCAATAACTATCAAAAATATTAAAGAAAGGAGAATTATCTCGTGTTATATGGTGCTACTAACAATGTGCCATTCATGCCTAGAGTCAAGCGATTCTTGATTGCTCTTGCACGATTCTCATCGTTGCCATCTCCAACAGTCGATATAAGAGAAGGTTCAATAAAAGCTATAAATATGCACACACTCATATTCTATAAACTTGTCATATAATATCCTAAAATAACATAGAACATATTTAATACAAATCATTAAGATATGAAAGAGACAAATAACAAGAGTAAAGAAATGAAAACTTACTTGATGTAAAATGTGACGTACGGAGAACCAATCTCGACGAAGTTGGTTACATGCGATATGTCCTCCTTAACTAAATATGAGAATTGCTCAGGAATTCCATACATCTCATTGTCAAAAGTGACATGAATTGAGAAGTCATCAGCTTTTTTTATCATATATTTGTACAAACTCCTCAAGCTTCCTGAAACATTAGGAGGAACATTAATCTTTGATTATGAAGAGGACCCGATCAGTCTTGTGCTAGATGAGGATGAATGTCTGAACTCTTCATATTGTGATTAAGTAATAGGTGGTACTTGTTCATTTTGTGGTTATTTCTTTTTCCCTTTGTCTTTTTGTAATTGTAACTGGGATCAAAACTTTTACTTAAATAAAATAAAAATGATTATTTAATTTTCAAAGTAATGAGTGTTAGACTTTATACCTCACATTCGCCTTCAATGAGTACTAACTCTTTAACCTATGTGACAATTGATCCTATATATTTCGCCATTATATCCATTACATTGGCCATTGGAATAGGTAATAAAGCTTTAAGGACATATGCGTTGATAACAGATAGTTGGTAATTTTTCTCACCTAACGGTACTCCATGAATCATAGGCCTTCCTGTTTGAATTATGTAACCTAATGTAATAACATCTAGTGCTATGTCATCCAACTAGCATCGAATATTCTGAAATGTAAATTAAGGATGTGAATTTCTTAATATGTATTAAATTGACATAGATGCAAAAGTTATGAAACTAAGATAGTACCTCTGAAGTTCCCACTTTTAGAATTTTAGCATCAGAGGCCGTAGCATGAATTTGAATTTCTGGTGCCTAAGGAATATGCATATCTAGTGGCTGAGGAAAATATGGCTAAGGTGGTGGTTGGGGAAAGTATGGTTCAAGTGGTTGCTATGGAAAATGTGACTCAAGCATATACTTGGGAACTATGACTCAGGTGGCTGATGGAGCTGACTCTTGAGAGGTGGTACCAAATAACTTAGCCTCTAATTCTTGAAGATGTCTTTCTTGATTATCATATTTACTTTGTATATTTTGAAATTACGTCTTCTATTGATTTTTCTTCTCCCATTGGAAAGTGAATTGTTATTCTGACAATGCACTTAGCCCTCCCTGAGGTCTGTGGAATACATCCCGCTAAGTTACATAGGCTCCTATAGAATGTATACGACCAGAGTACTCAGGTGTCCCCAATGTCTGAGTTAATATGTCATGTGAGCAGATTTCCAGAATCTCTCCTCGAGACCTCATATCATACAACTCATCCTAAATAAGATACCAAATTAGTTAAATATAGAAACAAACATACAAACTAAGATTTTAAACAAAAGTCAAAAGAACTTACAATTTGTTCTCTTGTCTCTTGAGCCGCGAGATTGAGATATCCTCCCTTACGATCCTGACGTGTAGCTTTCTATAATTTTGTCCATTCGATTTTATCAATCGCACGTGTTTTCTTAAATTCTTCTATAATGGTGGTTGCAATCTTTTTCCTAGATGTGCAATAAAAATACTCATTATATTTTTCTCTTCTCTATTGTTGGACCATTCTTTTTGCCTATGCACACAATATCAAAGATTAGTATCAAACTAAAATAGACAAGTTTTAAAAGTACTCCGTATATAACTTATCATATCATACCTGAAATGCAGGGGATAGTCGATCTACGACAAATGTAACCTAATCTTTTGGTAATATGCTTGCAAATGATGGCAGGTGAGTCAAAGCTCTAGGATTCTCCTCCCTATATTTAGCATCCTCCTTACACTTGTATAATATACCAGAGGTTAAGTAGTATTTAAATTGGCACCATTTTTTCCACACAGATTTCATTACAAAGGATCTACATTCCTATGCTATGATATACGTAAACTGTTAATGATTTAAATTAATAGTTATAACAACACAAAACACTCATCGTATAGAATTCAAGACTAATTACACATATTATCTCTTACTACAATATTGTCCCAAATCTTTCCTCAAAGATCGCCCTCCACCTTGTGCCGTGTGACAATGGTAATTAGAACCATAGTACAAGGTAAGACACTTAAATAAGTCTCTAACTCGGTAGTGATGTCTCCAGTTGGTTGGCCAAGAGCATTACATTCTACCGTAAGTCGATTCCCTTTGGATCTCTTTTTGATAATTTGTTTACATAATGTTGTCCCTTTTCGTGCCTTTTTTTCATACGCATCCATGTCCTCTTCCTCTTCATTTTCTTCATCGTGGACATCATCTTCGTCATCTCTTCTTGCCATTAATATGAAAATAAAACACAATAGTTAGAAATACTAAACAAGATAAACATAATAAAATTAATACTTGCACTTATATCATCAAGTATTTATCTATTACATAAAATTGATACTCACAATTATATCATCAAATATTTATCCAAATATCATCGACATCATTGCGAGTATATGACCCTGATATTGAAACAACGATATCTACTGTGTCTATCTCTCCAAACTCCATACCTATAGTTTCAAGGTCAGTAAATGAGTCATCATCAGTGATGACATTTCATGGTTTATGTGTAAGCACAATAGACCACCCTTTTTTGTAATGGATCATCAACATAAAACACTTGTCTTGCTTGAGTTGCCATAATGAAAGGATTATCTTTATATCCAAGTCTATAAAGATCAATTAAAATAAATCCCAACTTATCATTCTAAATCCCATTATTATTTTCCACCCATTGACATTTAAAAATTGGGATTCTAAATGCACGATTGTTGAGCTCCTATATTTCATGTATTACCTTATAGTAAGTCATGTCACCATAAACTAGATTCTTATCTTTAGCACTAGCAAATTATATGGTTTTAACCACAATGCTAACACCACTATTTTGATTAACTTTTATGTCGTCACTTGAGCTAGTGTTAAAAGAACGACCATTTACAATGAAAGATTCGTGCAAAATAGGCATATATGTCGGACCTCGAGCAAGCCACTTCAATTGTTCTGGAATTTTGTCACCTCGCTTGCTTAGTTCGATATCCACCTAATTAATATTTATCCATACGGTCAGAATACTAGAATTCAGTATCAACAAATAATTAGTTAGTAGTATAACTTACTTTTTTTTTGTAACCAAAGTGTAAAGGTTTTGTGGTATTTGACTTATATCCACTTCTCTCTTTATATTGGATTCTCGCGTTCCAACCATTATATATGCTCTCTAATAGAACAAAAATATTATTAAGTGTAATGAAATTTTACCTTCAACTTAATTAAAATTGAAAAGTTTTGTTAAACTTACTGAATATATTGTTGGACTTCTGATAAATTTTCAAGAACATTTCAATATGCCCATTGTAAATCTTTATCCTTCATATGTATAAGTTTGCCACCACCTATACCTCTACTTTCACCATCTTAAGAGTAGTGAGCCTTTGGAACACCAATTATCTCTGCACTAGCATTGTATTCTGAACAAAATTCAACATCTTCTTTGGCTATGTAACACTCCACAATGCATGCTTTTGGATGGTATCGATTTTTCATATACCCTTTCAGTATTTTCATTAATAGTTCAAACGGATACATCTCTCTCATGTAAATTAGGCCACCTAATTTAACTTCTCTAACTAAATGTACTATTAAATGCATCATTATATCAAATAAGGGAGGAAAGTATTGCTCTAACAAACATAGGACAATGATGATTTCTTCTTGTAAAGCACCTAACTTTGAAGCATCTAATATTTTCTTATAGATTGCATTGAAGAAGAAACCAATATTGTAATAACATATTTTGCATGCTTTGTGAAATTGAATGAATTGAAATTGGGAGTAATTGTTGCATCAATACGTGACAATCATGTAACTTGAGTCCAATTAGTCTTAAGTCCTTGATTGATACCAAATTACAAATATTTGACAAATATCCTTCATGTACCCTCACGTTTGCCAAGCACTAACACATTTTACGTCTCTCTTCCTTATTAAAATTAAAGTAAGCAGGAGGTAGATATTCCTGTTTATCACTCATTATCAGAGCTATCTCTTTCCTCAATCCTATTTCCTGAAGATCTAAACGAGAAGAAATCCTATCTTTTGTATTTTTAGGGATATTAAGAAGAGTCCCGATAATACTATCACAAATATTTTTCTCTATATGCATCACATCGAAATTATGTCTCAACAACCAAAATTTCCAATTCTCTAATTAAAGAAAAAATCTACTTTTTTTTCCAACAATCGTATTCCTTTTTACCTTCACCTTTTTTCTTTTTATCTTCTTTTTCCCCATTTTTTCCTCCCTTTGTCTATTTGTTCCTCTTCGCGATTTTTTTTTCTGTATTGAATATTAAGTTCACAAATTTTCTCATAAATCATTTCACCATTCGATGGTTCTAAGGCAACACTAAATTCTTTTTCATCATTAAATGCCTTTGTATACTTTTGAAATGGGTGACTTAAAGGTAGAAACCATCGATGACCCATATACACTTCTTTCCTCTCATTTCTCAATCTTATGGTGTAGATATCCTCACTACAAATAGGGCATACTTTATAGCATTTCACACAATGCCCAGACTATTAAAAAATTAAGGTTTCAATCTTACTCTTATTTTTAAGATAACAAAGATTTGATTTAGTACTAATAACTTAACTTGAGTGTGTAGTGAAATGGTTTTAAAGTGATAGCTCAAGTTAATCAAGAAATCAAGCTTGAAGATGGATGCATATTAGATTAATTAGAATCAAGCTTGAAGACAAAATCAAGATACAAGACCATTTCTAGATAAGGTATATTTCATGGCTTAGTCTTTTATTGATTTATTTTATTGCACATAGATTCTCTCTACATTGGCTCATACTTTCAAAAAAAATTTCAAATACTTTCAAAAGAATTTTTAAACTATCTTAAGGTTAAAATAGTTATTTTATTTTAGATATTTGAAAATAAATATCAATTTAAATCTAGCCAAATTCCATTAAAAAGTTCATTCTTAGTGATAAAAATAATTGGAAAATAATGAGATTTAAAATATCAACCAAAAAAGAACCAAAGAAACTAATAGGACATTTTTGGTCCTAAAATGGTCGACCACTGGTTGTCGACCACTACAATACAACCATTTGATCATTGGAACTAAATATCACTATTAGACTCCAATGGCTAGTAAAAATGGTCGACCATTTTCAAAAGTGGTCAACCACTTTTCTGGCAGACAACTAGTAATAGTCGAAAATAGCTAGTTTTTTAAGACAACTTTACATAGAGCCAAGTTTGACGATTTAGAATGAGAGAATATGAAACTATATTGATTCCTAATCAGTTTCTAAGTGAAAAAACTCTCTTTTACTCAAGTTTCTAAGTGAGCCAATCTTAGAGCATTTATAGTGCATTGTTCTCAAATCTCCTAAGCCAAAATTATATTTATTATTTTTGAAAGGAGAGTTCTTGAGTGTGTTCACTTTTTTATTGAAAAACAATTTGAGTTGAGGTGAGCTTGGCACCAAAGTCATAAACAACTAGATTTAGGTGAGGTTGCTACCAGAGTCTAAACAACTTGTTTATAGGTGAGGTTGCCACCGGAGTCTAAACAACCTGTGAGTTGGTGAGGTTGGCACCATGGTCTAAACAACATGGTATAGGTGAGATTGGCACCAGAGTCTAAATAATACGAGGTTAGGCATAATAAAACCGGAGTTAAAACTATTGTAGAGGCTAGGGTGTGCCTAAGAAGAATTCACTCCGTTTATAAAAGGGTCGATCAAGCCCACAATCTTGAGCTGATAGTGGAAAGCTCAAAGTAAACTACCGAGGGTCAGGGACGTAAGCAAACTGTCGTGTTTGTCGAACCTCGTAAAAATCGAGTTTGCATTTTCTCTATTCTTATACTTCTTACTTTAATGCAAACTATTTGATTGTGTGTTTAATATATAATGTGCTTAATTTGCTTGATATTATTGCTATATACTTGGTATTATTGTTTGTTTAGCTTCAAAATTTAAAAATAGTAGTTTATTATTTTATATAGTTGAAAAGTTTCTTAAAAAGTTTTAAAACCCAATTCGCCCCCCCTCTTAGGCTAACATAGACAAGTTTCCATACGCAGAAAAATCATTGATTGTCCATAATAGAACAACTCGTAGTGTAAGGTTCTCTTTCCTAACGGAATCATAGTATTCGACCACATTCCATAAAGTTTTCAAATCATCCACTAAGGGCATCAAATAGACATCAATATCATCGTCAGGTTGTTTATCTCCTCATATTAGTAACATCAACATTGTAAATCTCCTTTTCATGTGTAACTAAGGAGAAAAATTGTAAATAGCAAGAATGACTAGCCAACAACTATAATTAGAACTTAGTGAACTATTAGGGTTAATGTCATCCACCGAAAGACCAAGGCGAAGGTTTCTAGGATCTTTTCTAATTTTTGACTATATTTCATCTACCTTCTTCTAAGATGGTGAATCAGCTGAATTCCTAAGCTTGCTATCTTTTATTCTTCCTTTCTCATGCTATTTTAATCGTTTTGCATGATCAGGATTCTGGAATAAAAGTTAAAATCTTGGTATTGGGGGAATATACCACAAGACTTTAGCCGGTATTCCAACCTTCACTTCTTTACTATTCTTTTTGTTTTTCCATCTTGAACATTGGTATTTAGGACAAGCTTTAGCTTTAGCATACTCTTTTCGGTATAAGATGCAATCATTTAGACATGCATGTATCTTTACATACTCCATGCCTAAGGCACGCAATGATTTTTTGGCATCATATGTAGAGGAAGAAATGTTATTACTATCTGGAAAGATTTCTTCAAGAAATTCAAGTAACTAAGATAGACTAAAGTCACTCTGATCGTTCCTAGCTTTTAAATTGAAAATTCTAACTAAGAATGACAATTTTGTGACTTTTGAATTAGGAAAAAGAGGACTTTCGGCATCTTCTAACAATTTTATAAATTCCTCTAGACGATCAATAAAACATTCTTCGACATCATTAACCATATCAGCTAGGTGATCATCTTCCAAATCCATAGAAACATCTTCTATACGAGCTCTTTTGTGAGAAACATATTCACTATGTTACTTTTTCCTATGCCATATCTACTTTGTATAGGACATATCCATCCCATTCATACACAAATGTCCTCTTACGTCACCAAGTGCAATTTTGTTTCATGTTATCACACTTGATACATGGATATGGCATCATATTAGGATCAAGACCATTTTCAATAACAAATTTCAAAAAAGTTTCAACTCCTTTCTCATACTCTTTTGTCAATCTATTCTTCATCATCTAATTTCTATCCATCTTATCTAAATTTCTAAAAAAAAAAATCGATAAAACCTCTCCTTATAAATGTACTAACCCTACCTGCAAATAAACACCAATACAACCATTCTAAACACCATAATCAATTCAAGCTCATATACCACCATTGCTCAATCACATCATTTTCGATGTTAGTATATTTATATAATTATACAAACATATTCACATTTAAGGTATTAATATTTCATACAAACTTTCATCCACTAACCAAGCATCTAATTGATATAATTATCTCTAAATTAATAATAATTAAGAACATTATGATCGTATAAACCATATTCAATAATTTCAACTCATAAATCATCAAAATGAAATACTAACTAAAACATTATTATATATTCTACTAACCAAGTCACAAAACTTTATATTTATCTCTAAATTGACAATACTCTATGACAATATAATCAAATTCATCCCAAAAATTACCTTAACTATGCTATAAAACATTACAAATATTACACATTATCACAAATTATAACCTAATGTATATAGAAAAATCTTAACATACATTGTACAAAGTCTTCATATATAACAATTACTAGTATAAAGGAACTAAATTAAAACCTAAAATTTTAATTCAAAATAACTAAAAAAATAATTTTAAATATTCGAAAAAATAGAAAACAAATTTGGATAAATACCTAAATTTCTCAAAATAGTATGTTTGAAGCAAAAATTGAAGGAAAATCCATAATACCAATCAAGAATGAACCTAATACACATGAAAAATAAAAAAAAAATCACATAATGGTAAGATTTTGCAGTAATGAACCGAGAAAATCATTCTAGAATGAAATATAGCTACAAACATTTACAAATCTGAGAAGAAAATCATATAAAAGTGTTGGGCTCATCAAAAGGAAGAAAATGCAACAAAAATCACCTAAAACGGTGGTGATTTGGCTAGAAAAGTCGAAGGTGGCGACAGGGAGGCAATTTCACGCTCTCAGATCTGCTCAGAGAAGAAGAAAACGTGGTTTAGTATAAAAGCGACATGATTTTTGTTACATGTCACTCACTTCTATACAACGTGACATAAGTTTATACCATGTCATTTATTACTCTAAACGACGTGGTATTAGTGATATGGTATGCTACTTTTTTAGTAGTGAATGTAGCACCACTAGGCCTGATGTGAGTTTAATACCACATCATTTATTGCTCCAAACGACGTGATATTAGTGATGTGGTATGTTGTCTTTTTAGTAGTGAATGTAGCACCATTAGGCCTCACCACTTAAATAGCCATGATCTTTTCAAAGCATACCCGATGTGGAACTTAGGGCGTTACAGAAATCCTCTTCAATAAGACTTTCTTTTTTTTCTCCCTTAGTATACTCGTTATCCATATTTGAAGGTGTCACGACCTAAACCCTAGGCCAGTGGCAAAAAAAGAATTTCACAAGTGGAAATTCATAATTTCTTTTAGAAAATAATAAAAAGACGACAACTAGTTTACAAAAATAGTTCAAATTTTAAATTTCTACAGTTTGTAATCACCACTAGACATAAACTGTTAATAATAGTAATAAAATATTAATATGCATCACATCGTCATCACCAGTGGGCATTATAGATAATAGAGACTAAATCAAAAATATGAGCCTTAAATATTATTACAAGTCCAAGGTGAGTATCTAAGTAATTACCAACCACAAACTAGGGAAAACTTCTTCTTGGATTACTCCACCCTGGAGTTTCCCAAGTCGCACTGTAAATCACCTGCGAAGGGAAAGAAAAGGGTGAGCATTTGCATGCTCAGTAGGAATTTTAATTACCCTTTTTGATATGAATGCAACTTTTCAAACCTATATGGTTAGCTCCTTTCCAAAATCTATTTATAAAATAAGTTCGCAAAGTAATCAAAAATCATAAGGAAACATGTTCATCATTGTACATATCATAAATCAACCAAGTACAAGCATATACATGAGCTCTCATCCTCCCAACAATGTGCTGTAATACCCCTGTAACAGAGGTACTCAGCATCCTGACACTACCCAAAAGTGTGTCAACAAATCCTGCGCAGGGGCCTAGGTCTCTCATATAGCGCTGCAGTAACTCACCAGCGATCTAAATACCATGATACTAAAATGGAACTCAAGTACGTGATCCTATGGTAGGTACAATATGTCATAGAGTGTGTAATAACTATGCATTAAGTATTTTAAGAAATCATGCTTTAATACTCATTTGGTATTATTCTGGGATTTATAGAAAATCAGGCAATATAATAGCTGTATTTTCCCAAAACTAAAATTTTAAACCAGCATAAAAATCATAACAACCAATCCTAGAACAATCCAATATATCTCAACAGTTCACAAATTTATCAAATATCCAATCAAACCATTGAATTTCATGAAAATCAACATTTTTAAGAAATAGGTCATAATATATATTTTAAATCAAAATAAGTATAAAACTTGGTAATTGAACTCTTACCTCACTAGAATAGTGATATAATGCCAATGGGTCCTCAAGGTGCCTTTGAACAATTGTTCGGAGGGTCGAGAACCAATTCCAGGCCCTCGATCGCTCACTTGTGAAAAATCAACTCCTCAACGGAGCTTCAAATCGACAAACAAACCTCTTTACTGAACTCCTAGCACCCAAAATAGCTAGATTAGATATATGATTCGACCAGTTCCAGTCCGGGCCGACACCGGACCGATGTTATGTAAAATGAGACAAAATGGACCGATGTTATGTAAAACGAGACAAAATCTAAGCTGTTAGATATGGTTTTTCGTGCCGATCACCAAATATAGTCAATATATATATCAAACTTGACAATTTTCCAAGTACATTCCAAAAATGACGACAAAAACGAAATCTAATGGTCGGATCAAAAGTCAAACCCGAGCTCAAAATTACGCAAAAATGGCAACTTTTAATTGAGGCAAAATGGGATCGTGATACATATGCCTGGAGAAAGCCCACAATGAGAGGATTCGATTGCCTCCAGTTTCACAGCTTTTCGTCGCCAGAATTCACGTCGGCGAGCGACGGAAGCACGGTGGAGCTTCGCTCCCTCCCACAACAACGCGGTGGTCTGGCATCTCGGAGCTCCGGCTGGGCGGCGTGCTCGTCTCGTGTAGCAGCGGGCACTCCAAAGAGAGAAAATGGTAGAAGAGAGAGAGAAAGACGACTGAGGGAGAGAGAACAGGAGAGAGAGCAGAGAAAGGAACAGTGAGGGGGTGAGATCAGACGAGGGAGAGAGAGAAGAAAAAGAGTTCTTTTTTATATAAAATTTGGTCAAAAAACCCTTTTGCCCTAAACAAAAACAAGATTTTACATTCTTCCCCTTACAAGAATATTGTCTCGAAATTCAAAGTACACGACATAAATGAAAGTACAACCTCAAGTTGAAAGTTAAACAAATGAGGATATTTTTCATACATCTCGGTCTCAAGTTCCCAAGTTACTTCTTCTTCCTTGTGGTGTTCCCAAAGAATCTTGACAAGCGGTATCTCTCTATTACGAAGCACTTTGAGCTCTCTCCCCAGTATTCGAACTGGTTGCTCTTCATAAGTCACAATCTCTTGGATAGGTACTTCTACGTACTGGGCGATGTGAGACGGGTCAGGTATGTACTTCCTGAGCATTGAAACATGGAATACATTGTGTACGGGACCCAATTGCATTGGTAGTAGATCTAGACGATAAGCAACAGGTCCAATTCTTTCAGTAATTTTGAATGGTCCAATGTACCTTGGAGCTAACTTTCCTTTAACTCCAAATCTTGTGACTCCACGCATAGGCGTAACCTTCAAGAATACCTTGTCACCAATGTCAAACTCTACCTCGCGTCTTGAGGTGTCAGCATAGATTTTCTGGCAACTTTGAACAACCTTGAGTCTTTCTCTGATCTTGTTAACCTTCTTGGTAGTCTCTTGTACTAGCTCAGGCCCAAGAGTAACACGCTCCTCAGCATTAGCCCAACACAAGGGTGATCTGTAGGGTCTCCCATATAGTACCTCATATGGAGCCATACCAAGACTAGTTTGGTAACTGTTGTTGTAAACAAACTCCACCAATGACAGGTGATCATCCTAGCTTCCACCAAAATCTAGTACACATGAACGAAGCATGTCCTCTAAGATCTATATAGTTCTCTCAGATTGGCCATCTGTCTGAGGATGATGAGCTATACTAAGATTCAGTTCTGTTCCCCAAGCTCTCTGCAAAGATTTACAGAACTTTAATGTAAATCGTGGATCTTTGTCAGAAACTATGCTTGATGGTACCCATGTAAGCGAACAATATTATCCATATAAAGACGACTAAGTTAGGTGAGTGAAAAATCAATCCTGATCGGTATAAAGTGTGTGGCCTTTGTCATCCGATCAACTATCACCCAAACAACGTCATTCTTTCTTTGAGTCT
>JXTB01000674.1:50100-70813 GCA_002914805.1 Parasponia andersonii
CTATAGTACTGAAGAAAAGAAAGTGTTTGTGAGTACAAATACTACTTTCTTGGAAGAAAACTATATGAAAGATTTCAAGCCCAAAAGTAAGTTAGCACTAGAAGAATTAACTGATAATGTTATCAGCCCATCTATAGAAGATAAGATAGAGAAAGTACTTAGAAAAGATAAATCACTTGAAACTCAACAAACATCGGATCCTTGTCGTAGTGGGAGAGTTGTGAGACAACCTGAAAGATACTTGGGAATAGGAGAGTCTTGTGACCAAGAATCTGATCCTTACATCGATAATGAGGCAATGGATGATATTGATAAAGATCTCTGGCAAAAGGCAATGGAATCTGAAATAGAGTCCATGTACTCTAATAAAGTCTGGGAGCTTGTAGATCCACCTGAAGGGATAAAACTCATCGGGTCTAAGTGGGTCTATAAGAGAAAGAGAGGAATAGATGGGAAAGTGGAGACTTTCAAGGAAAAGTTAGTTGCAAAGGGTTATACACAAAAAGAAGGTATCGACTATGAAGAAACCTTCTCTCCTATAGCTATGATCAAGTTTATTCGCATTTTCTTATCCATCAATGCATCTCTTGATTATGAGATATTGATTATGAGATATGGCAAATGGACGTTAAGACTATATTCCTGAATGGCAATCTTGATGAATGTATCTATATGATACAACTAAAGGGATTTGTTGAAAAGTGTCAAGAAAGAAAAGTTTGTGAACTTAAGAGATCTATTTATGGACTCAAGCAAGCATCTAGATCATGGAATATAATATTTGATGAAGCAATTAAGTCTTATGGTTTTGAATGAAACATAGATGAACCTTGTGTCTATAAAAGAATTCATGATAACAAAGTGATTTTTCTGGTACTGTATGTTGATGATATTCTAATCATTGAGAATGATGTTGGATCATTATCATGAGTGAAAGTCTGCTTAGAACAACAGTTTGATATGAAGGACTTAGGTGAAGCTTGCTATGTTCTAGGAATACAGATTCTACGAGACAAAAAGAACAAACGCATAACTTTATCATAAGCTTCATATGTAGACAAAATACAGGTAAGGTTTGTAATGCATAATTCTAAGAAAGGTTTAACACCCTTTCGTAAATGAATTACTCTGTCTAATGAGAATTCTCCTAAGACAGAAAAAGAGAAGGAACAGATGAGAAATATTCCTTATGCTTTGGCAGTGGGAAGTCTCATGTATGCTATATTTTGCACAAGACTAGATATTTTTTATACTGTTGGGATTGTAAGTCATTGCCAATCTAATCCAGGACCTAAACATTGGGGTGCAGTCATGCACATTCTAAAGTATCTTTGGAGAACTAGAAATCATATGCTTGTATATTCTGGAGAAGATCTAACACTTGTTGGATATCCTGATTCAGATTTTCAATTTGATAAAGACTCTAGAAGATCAACCTCTGGTTCAGTCTTTATCCTTGGTGGTGGAACCATTATATGGAGGAGTATCAAGCAATATTGTGTTACGGATTTAACCATGGTGGCCGAATATATGGCAGCTTCTAAACCAGCTAAAGAGGCGGTCTGGCTTCGTAATTTCTTTTTGGATCTTGAGGTAGTACCTAGAGCACAGCAACCTATGACACTTTACTGTGATAACAGTAGAGCAGTTGCTAACTCCATAGAGCCCAGAAGCCACTAGAGGGGAAAACACATAGAGAGGAAATATCATGTACTCAGAAAAATTGTTCAAAGAGGAGACGTGATAGTGAGTAAGATAGTGTCTGTAGAGAATCTTGTTGATTCTTTTACCAAATCTTTGGTTACCAAAGTATTTTAGGACCACCTCGAAGGAATGGGACTACGTGATATGTCACATCTGCTTTAAAGGCTAAGTGGGAGATTGTTGGAATAATGTCCTATAAAGTAGTTTATTATTTAGACATTATAAACAATATTTATTGGATTATTTAGTATCTATTTGTTATTAATAAATTTCATGTTATGAATTTCTATTTTATTTATGTTCCATTGATATACATGTGATGTGTATATTTATCTTATACAAACATCTAAAAGATTCCAAGATATGAAATGAGTAATAAAGAATTATTCGTATGATAAGTTCATATGTGGGAGACATTATATTCTTTATTTTATTATGTCTAAATTAAATTGTTCGCATTCTGCATATTGAAGATGGAATACTTTACTATGCCATAGAATGTAGTGTTGTCTATTTAATTAATGAAGTCTTTAATTATCGAAGTGAGTCTTCAGATAGAAATACTAGTGTAATATAAGAAAGTTATAATAGCATCAAACAGGACCTAGTGAATTAGAATTTGAGGTTAAGTGCCGTAACTCAAATTTCTAATTTTACTAATCTAGCACTATTGTAGAAGACCTTAATCCTAGTGATTAAGGAACTTACTTTCATGTATTTTGTCTTTTTGAGTTACTAAAGGACTAGTTCCGATTTATGGTTTGAACTCTGGTATCTTAGAAGATAAGGAATATGAAATGTGTAGAACATTTTTGATGATAGACACCATGCATATGATGTCACTTTGAGTTTTTTCAAGTACTTGGATAGTATAAACCAGGGCCCCGGTATTCATTATGTGAATTTGACTGTATTGGTATAAGCAGATACAAACACCATAGTCAACTATTATCCATTAGATGAAAAATGGCAACTCAATGGTAAATATGTACTAGAGGGGTAATACGGTAATTTTACCCTACTAGTACGACATTACATTGAGGGTATGTCTACAGGTATAGTATATACTAAATGGATCAAGCTAATTAATTGTTAATAAGCTTCACAGAAAATAAATGACATTTAGTCCAAGAGTTCAATATTGGGCCTATAGTGGTGTGCCCCAATATTAATGGACAAGGCCCAATTATAACTAAGAGTTAATTATGATAGTGGGTATATGGTTCATTGGAACTTGGGCTTTATGGATCCATCTGGTCCCTTGTCTAGCTCAAATTAAAGCCCAATAGTCATTTGATGATCAGTTGAGCCCAACAAACCCAATAAGCCCATTAGGGTTTACTAATCTCTTATATTTAAGCGAAAAGTTCTCTAGCAACGAGATACAAGTGTTATACGTGAAACACCCCTCCAGAAGAGAGTGTCACACGAAAACAGAGATAGAGAGAGAGAGAGAGAGTAGAGAAAATCTACCACTGCTAGGGATTCACTATCCTTGGTGTTTCGGCCATCCCGGAGAAATCGGTTCGAGAAGATTGTCTTCTTGTTCATCTGTGGATCTCTTTATTAGGAATCAAGAAGGTGACCACCCACCGGATCAATCAAATGGCTTTCGAGAATAGACGGGAAGATGAGAAGGTTGTGGAGCAAATCCGGGTATTGTTTTTGTCTAGGTCAAGAGTTAATTCATGTTAGATCACGATCCGAAAAATTTTGTAAAAAGAAAAATTTTAAACGACCAATTCCGCTGCGTTTCTTGATTTTACAAAACTATGGTGTTCTTGAAAATAATTTTATGAAAATATTTTCTGGAAATTTANATTGTTGGAATAATGTCCTATAAAGTAGTTTATTATTTAGACATTATAAACAATATTTATTGGATTATTTAGTATCTATTTGTTATTAATAAATTTCATGTTATGAATTTCTATTTTATTTATGTTCCATTGATATACATGTGATGTGTATATTTATCTTATACAAACATCTAAAAGATTCCAAGATATGAAATGAGTAATAAAGAATTATTCGTATGATAAGTTCATATGTGGGAGACATTATATTCTTTATTTTATTATGTCTAAATTAAATTGTTCGCATTCTGCATATTGAAGATGGAATACTTTACTATGCCATAGAATGTAGTGTTGTCTATTTAATTAATGAAGTCTTTAATTATCGAAGTGAGTCTTCAGATAGAAATACTAGTGTAATATAAGAAAGTTATAATAGCATCAAACAGGACCTAGTGAATTAGAATTTGAGGTTAAGTGCCGTAACTCAAATTTCTAATTTTACTAATCTAGCACTATTGTAGAAGACCTTAATCCTAGTGATTAAGGAACTTACTTTCATGTATTTTGTCTTTTTGAGTTACTAAAGGACTAGTTCCGATTTATGGTTTGAACTCTGGTATCTTAGAAGATAAGGAATATGAAATGTGTAGAACATTTTTGATGATAGACACCATGCATATGATGTCACTTTGAGTTTTTTCAAGTACTTGGATAGTATAAACCAGGGCCCCGGTATTCATTATGTGAATTTGACTGTATTGGTATAAGCAGATACAAACACCATAGTCAACTATTATCCATTAGATGAAAAATGGCAACTCAATGGTAAATATGTACTAGAGGGGTAATACGGTAATTTTACCCTACTAGTACGACATTACATTGAGGGTATGTCTACAGGTATAGTATATACTAAATGGATCAAGCTAATTAATTGTTAATAAGCTTCACAGAAAATAAATGACATTTAGTCCAAGAGTTCAATATTGGGCCTATAGTGGTGTGCCCCAATATTAATGGACAAGGCCCAATTATAACTAAGAGTTAATTATGATAGTGGGTATATGGTTCATTGGAACTTGGGCTTTATGGATCCATCTGGTCCCTTGTCTAGCTCAAATTAAAGCCCAATAGTCATTTGATGATCAGTTGAGCCCAACAAACCCAATAAGCCCATTAGGGTTTACTAATCTCTTATATTTAAGCGAAAAGTTCTCTAGCAACGAGATACAAGTGTTATACGTGAAACACCCCTCCAGAAGAGAGTGTCACACGAAAACAGAGATAGAGAGAGAGAGAGAGAGTAGAGAAAATCTACCACTGCTAGGGATTCACTATCCTTGGTGTTTCGGCCATCCCGGAGAAATCGGTTCGAGAAGATTGTCTTCTTGTTCATCTGTGGATCTCTTTATTAGGAATCAAGAAGGTGACCACCCACCGGATCAATCAAATGGCTTTCGAGAATAGACGGGAAGATGAGAAGGTTGTGGAGCAAATCCGGGTATTGTTTTTGTCTAGGTCAAGAGTTAATTCATGTTAGATCACGATCCGAAAAATTTTGTAAAAAGAAAAATTTTAAACGACCAATTCCGCTGCGTTTCTTGATTTTACAAAACTATGGTGTTCTTGAAAATAATTTTATGAAAATATTTTCTGGAAATTTATTCCAATAAACACTAGCAACTCTGACTTTCCTGTGATCCTCCTTGAGACAATGGAGATCTCTATTGACAATAGGGGCAAGTTTTCTTCTGGTGGCCTTGTTGTCCACAATTAAAGCATCCATAAGGTCCATAGTAACTTTTCCCTAAAGAGCCACTACTGTTACAACTTCCACTGTTTTGAGAATTCTGCCCTTGCCATTGCCCTTAGCTCTTCTTGTTCATTTTCCTCTTGTTGCCCTTGTTTCTTGAACAATCTCTCGTTACTGACCGATCATTAAGAAAAGCCTCAGCTTTTTGGGCTGCAGCAACTAAGTCAACCAGATTGCTGAAGGGTTGGGTCACAACCTTTTCTAAGATGGCTGGTCTCAAAGCCTCCATGAACTTGACAATCTGGAGGGTAGGGTCCGTCCTGGGTGTATAATCATATTTTGCCAACTCCATAAACTGCACATAATACTCATTCACTGTTATGTCACCCTGCTTGAGCCGTTCATACTCTCTAATCATAGCAGCTCTATGACTAGCATTAGCATAATGACTCCTGAATAATCCCTCAAAGGTTTCCCAAGTTATGTCAGTCACGTCTTGGTCAACTTGACTGTCTCTTACCAATTAATAGCTCCATCAGTCAGCTTATAAGTGACAAATATTACTTGGAACTATGCTGGTGTTCCAATAGTTGTGAAGGTCCTCTTGATATCTCTAAGCCATCTCTCAGCTGAGGTGGCATCAGGTCTCCCATCGAATGACGGTGAATTGAGCTTCATGAAGTCCTTGAAGAAACTAGCCTGACGAGCCTCAGGGTTTCGTTCCATCCTCAGACCCGATAATGCTCATAAAGCATTATATAAATCGGCCAGAGGGTCAGGGGCTTGCTATTGTGGTAGAGGTGTTTCAGCTCTAGGCTCTTGCCTCGGTATTCTTTTCCTCGGAGGCATTATAGTTCTGTATTCATATGCCAAAGTGTTAGCGAGATAGTGATACAATTACTTTTGAAAAAGAAGTCACAATCTAGTCTAATGGTGTCATATTCGAGGTAATTAAACCTCTGCTCTGATACCAAAAATCTTCTGTCATGACCCAAACCCCAGCCAGTGGTAGAAAAAGAATTTCACAAGTAGAAATTCATAATTTATTTTAGAAAATAATAAAAAGACGACAACTAGTTTACAAAAATAGTTTAAATTTTTAAATTCCCCCAGTTTGTGATCACCACTAGACATAAACTATTAATAATAGTAAGAAAACATTAATATGTATCACATCATCATCACCAGTGGGCATTATAGATAATACAGACTAAATCCAAAGTATGAGCCTTAAATATTATTACAAGTCCAAGGTGTGTATCTAAGTAATTACCAACCACAAACTAGGGAAAACTTCTTCTTGGATTACTCCACCCCGGAGTTTCCCAAGTCGCACTGTAAATTACCTGAGAAGGGAAAGAAAGGGGTGAGCATTTACATGCTCAGTAGGAATTTCAATTACCATTTTTGATATGAATGCAACTTTTCAAACCTGTATGGTTAGCACCTTTCCGAAATCCATTTATAAAATAAGTTCGCAAATTAATCAAAAATCATAAGAAATCATGTTCATCATTGTATATGTCATAAATCAACCAAGTACAAGCATATACATGAGCTCTCATCCTCCCATCACAGTCTTGTAATACCTCTGTACCAGAGGTACCCAGCTTCCTGACACTACCCGAAGGTGTGTCAGCAAATCCTGCACAGGGGCCTAGGTCTCTCTCCTAGTGCTGCAGCAACTCGCTAGCAATCTAAATATTATGATACTAAAATGGAACTCAAGTATGTGATCCTATGGTAGGTACAATATGTCATAGAGTGTGTAATAACCATGCATCAAATATTTTAAGAGATCATGCTTTAATACTCATTTGGTATTATTTTGGGATTTACAGAAAATTGGGCAGCATAACTGCTGTATTTTCCCAAAACCAAAATTTTAAACCTGCATAAAAATCATAACAACTAATCCCAGAATAATCCAATATATCTCAACAGTTCACAAATTTATCAAATATCCAATCAAACCATTGAATTTCATGAAAATCGACATTTTCAAGAAATAGGTCATAATACACATTTTAAATCAAAATAAGTATAAAACTTGGTAATTGAACCCCTACCTCACTAGAATAGTGATATCACGTCAATGGGTCCTCAAGGTATCGTTGAACGATCGTTCGGAGGGTCAGGAACCAATTCCAGGCCCTTGATCGCTCACTTGTGAAAAATCAACTCCACAACAGAGTTTTGAATCGACAAACAAACCTCTTTACCGAACTCCTAGCACCCAAAATAGCTAGATTAGACATATAATTCGACCAATTCTGGTCCACACCGACATCAGACCAGTGTCACGCAAAACGAGACTCTAAGCCGTTAGATATAGTTTTTCGTGCTGATCACCAAATATAGTCAATATATATATCGAACTTCACCATTTTCTGAGTACATTCCAAAAATGACAACAAAAAGGAAATCTAACGGTCGGATCAAAAGTTGAACCCGAGCTCAAAATTACGCAAAAATGGTAACTTTTAATCCGAGCAAAATGGGATCGTGATTATATACTTGGAGAAAGCCCACGACGAGAGGATTCGATCGCCACCGGTTTCGCGGCTTTTCGTCGCCGAAATTTGCGCCGGCGAGCGACAGAAGCACGGCAGAGCTTCGCTCCCTCCTGCAGCAATGCGGCGGTTTGGAGTCTCAGAGCTTCAGCTGGGCAGCACGCTCGTCTCTTGTAGCGGTGGGCACTCCGAAGAGAGAGAACAGCGGAAGAGAGAGAGAATGGGAGAGAGAGCAGAGAGAGAAATAGTGAGGGGGGGTGAGATCAGACGAGGGAGAGAGAGAAGAAAAATAGATCTTTTTTTTTTATAAAATTTGGTCAAAAGACCCTTTTGCCCTTAATAAAAACAAGATTTTACCGAAGGCATATGTCAACTTAAACTTATATTTATGGGTGTTTTGTCCTATCCAACTATAAACATGTATGGATTAGGTTTGTTTTCTAATTTCCTATGATTTTTTTTATAGATATCTTTTACATCTGAGGCTTTTACGGTTAAGATTTGAAAGTCAAAAAATCTGTAACAGTCAAAAGAATCAACTAACTATGATAGCAGAGGATAATTTGAAGAGTGAAAATGCTCTTTCTTATTATACCTCTTGTTGATATTTGTGTTTCCTCTTATCATTAGTCATATAAAACAAATTTTCTGATTATTCATTTATTATAATAGATTATTTGTAATTTATTTTTTTACTATCGAGTGGATTATTGTATTCCATTATTTATTTGATTAATGAAAATTCAATTTGATAAAATAAAAAAAATCAAATTTTAGTCGATTGTAAATGCATGTTTGACATGCAATATTCAGAATATTCATCTATTCAAATTCCTAATAAAAATAAAAAATTCGAAGTGGGCTAGGATTTTTCACTACATATTAATATCTCTGCCTCATCTATTGATCAGAAAGATAAATTCAGTACTTTTTTGACCATATTTTAGTAAAATTCCCTGTATAAATTTGCCGCAATGATATGTTGTAATATCTGATCTCAGACGTCTATCATTGCAGCAATTAATGAAAAGAAATGAAATTACTCATGCCAAGTATATATATATATGTATACATGTCTCTTGCGGAAGGTTTTACGACTAATCAAGTAGTATAACTAACTCAAGGACCTTAATTCAACGAATTAAATCAAGAAAGAACAAACAAGAAGAGCACTACTAAGGGAAATCTCAAGTAATATTTGACTTGAAAATTAATTACCACAACATAAGTACCTTCAAAACTTTACAATTAATAAACCCCCATCTTTCGAGTGTTACATTAAGTACAGTCAAGCTTTTCCATCTCCAATAGAGAATAAGCAAATTAAACTAAGTATTCTCAAGAGTACTTCACAACTTTGAATGATATCAAGGAAAGAAAACATTCAAAAAATACTATAAACCAAAATAAGCACACATAAATTGATTAATAGGCAGCCATTTGACGAGAAGCCGCCAGCCTCTTGTAAATCTCCAACACCAATCTGCTATCAACTAATTCCTGATGATCAGCATTACTACTAACCGTCGAAATCTGCTTCGTTTTCGCCACCTTTTTCCCGGCGAAAGCCCCAGCCCCGGTGGCCATGTTACCCGCCAACCAGATCATCGTGTCCACGTAGGCGTCGTGGAACTTGGCCAAAAGTGTCAGCGGAGAAAGAATTCTCCTTAGACTTACCAGCAACTTGGGTTTATAACTCCTCATCTTCCACTGGCGCCGACGGCTTCCACCGTCGCCGAGTCTCGTGATCAGCACCTTCCTCTTGGTGTGGTTTGAGCCATGAAGCCTTTGGTATCTTCTCCTTCTCCAATACCTCTTCAAGCTTTCGTAGTATGTTATTGGACCAATCTCCATATCCTAATATATGATTGTCCTTTTTTCTTTTTCTGTGAGAGAGAGAGAGAGAGAGATCAGAAATAAGCAAAGGATTTTGAGTTTTGAGTATTGAGATTAGTGTGAGAAGAGGAGGAGTGTGATTGGGTTTATATAGATGTCGATTGTCAAAGAAATGGAGCTTATTCAAAGTGAGGTTTTGAAAAAAGGCCCGGGTCATATGGATATAAGACTAGTAAATTATAAGCATGTAATAGCTGGATATGTGGACGAAATAAAGAGAAGTTTCTATCGATCATTTGGTCAAAATATATTGCCTATTGAAAATTAAAAAATTTCAGTTTGACTAGGCAATCGCAAAGGACTTTTATTTTGTAATTAAAATGAATATAGTATAGTGATTTTTTTTTTTTTTTTTGTATTCTTATGCTTAAATTGATTGATGCATTCTAATTAGCAAAGATCTAGATTATTACTCCAAAGTTTGACCGAATGTGTTACTCATTTGTGCACTCCCCCCTTACTAATGTGGTTTAAAGAGTATTTTATTTTTTGTTTTAGTTATTTGCTGATGTTTTGTATTTATATATTTTATAGATTCATATAACAAATGCTGAAATAGTCAAAATTTGATTGCTCAAGTTAAGCAAGTGTTAAGAAAGATACTACTATTACGTCCTTACCGTATCAACACATAGCTATTATTTTCCTTTCTTTGGTTTCTACTTCTAACTAAAATGGAAAAACCCGTCAAGTGATCTTTGGTCTAATTGCATCTCGAACGGGGAAAAAAGTTAATTCAGCTAACCTCTTACAATTGCACAAAATTAATAACTTCCAATCTGTTGTAACGAGAAATTTATTTAACATCCATATTGCCCACTTTTCTCTACATAGTTTAGCTACACAAATATAATGTGTAGCTGAAGCTACTTTTCTCTAAATATCTACACATTTCAAAGTTTTACCTACACAAAAATGTGCGGATAAAAACCATATTTTCTTGTAATCGAAGTGTTACCTTAATTCTTCTCAAAAATAAAATTAAAAAAAAAAAAAAAACCAAAAACAAAACTTATTAGGACACAAACCAAATTTTGTAATTTCAGTTATTTATTGGGGTATAACTTATACTTGATTTATTATTTTTTGTTGGCTGGAATATTTATATATATATATATATATATATATATATATATATATATATATATCTAACTTAACAACTTAAAGTAAGAAATCTAGTGTAATTTTCAAAGATGCAGGTAATTTTGTACTAATCTAGTATAGATTAGAAAAACAAAAAGGAATTTATCATGTTCAAATTTCTGCCGCCACAATTCTCCTTGTGTTTTCGAATACTCGCTTTTATTTCTGATATAGTTTATACTTTACATTTTTTTTCCCCACTAGTAAAATGTGATATCAATAAATCAAAAGGGAAAATTAAATTATAATGATTCCGGCATCAACACTTTTAAAAGGAGCCATAGAAATTGTTGGACTTCTTGGCCCAAGATCCTGTTGGGTGCCTATAGTTAGTGCATGGTCTATAACTGCACACTAATATGAAAAATGACTAATTGTAAATATTCTCTCATTAATCCGAATATTGCAATTAATGATTTGTAATTAAGAAAAAATATATACATAATAATTCCTAATAGATTTGAGATATGAATGCATTAAATTTATATTTGGGCACATTTAATATTAATCATCTCCATATTCATTAAGGAATATTTTCTATTAATTAAAAAATCAGAAAATATCTTTAATAAGAGGGAAAAGATACGTACGTAGTAGTCTGGAACTCCTTTTATTTTTTCTGAGACATAAAAAAATAAACACAGAGAAAAATATACTCTCTCTCTCTCTCTCTCTCTCTCTCTCTCTCTCTCTCCCTAAACAAATTCTAGGGAGTGCTCTTGAGTGGTAGAATTCGTGGTGGTTGTTCTTGTAACGACACTAACCTCGAGTATTCAAAGAATGAGGAGTCTTTTTACAACGGACGTGAGATATCAAGGTGATTCCTATACCAGTAGTAGATTTGAAGATTCAACCAGTACCACTCTCACCCATGCTTCGGACATTAGATTAGAGTGGCTGTTGATAGGCTCCATTTTCTATTGGAAAAAAGGTTAAGGAGGGAAATACATACACTCTTAAACCAAAAATGCCCTTATAATACCATATTTTTGGTTTATATAGTTCTACATATTCTTTGATCTTGATTTTTTACTATGTAGTAGATTGTTGTATATATGTTCTACCATAGAAATCTAGAAATTGTTTGATATATGGTTTAAGAGATATTTTTGAGTCAAAATCATTTTATCAAAAAGTTTGACTATGTTTTCCAATTGCATGGTTACCTGACCAGACATGATTTTAATATTTTTGGAATCTACATAAAATTAGCTTTCTAACCATGTATAATATGTATTGTTTAGAATTTTATTTTCGAAGATATCGTTATTTGAATTTTATGTCATATCTGTAAATACTTTCTTGTTTTAGCAACTTGAGAATTGAATCACACTCTCTCTGGGAGAGAGTGTGTCTCACTCGCCACCTTAATGGTAGGGTTAGTAGCGACAAGGCATGTCATTAGAACGACAGCAAGGTGAGGAGTGCATTTGTGGTACTCGCTTCCCCGAAAAAGCAACGCAAAGGGGCGCGTGTTCTACATGCGCCACCACATACGCATGTATTGGCCTAGTAGTGCATGCCAGGCCTCTCATACCTACTAAGCCACGCTTGTTGCACTAGCCTAGGCCTGATTACGCCCTAATGGGCACTGAGCTGTAGGCCGCACCACTGGGCACTGGCCGAGGGCCTAGCAGCTCAGGCATTGGCCACTATGCCATGCCTTTGGGTGCAAGCCGAAGGACTAGAAGCCCAAGCACTGGCCACAAGGCCGTACCAGTGGGCGCTACGCACATCCCAATTTTTTTTGTTTTTTTTTTAAATTAAAAAAAAAAAGGTTGTTGTTTAAAAAAATCAAAAAATATTTTTTTTTATTCTAGATTTATTCAATTAAAATACTTTTTTGGTGTGCAATTTATGTGATATTTTATTATTTGTTAAATATCTAAAATTTTTCTTTTGAGTTGATTATATATATATATATATGCAAATTTTTTTTAAATATGCATGTATATATCTGAATGACAATATTTGTAATATGATTAGTTGCTTATTTATTTATAGCACTATTTAATATTGTCATAGTAAGCATGTTAGAATTTAATTAATTTACAATTATTTTAAATTATGATTAATATTTTTAATTGTAATTACATGCTTATTTTTGGCACATAATTATGTGATATGTATATTAGAAACATGCTAGAAATGTCACATTTTAGTGCGATTATAGTGGTAGAATTAATTGTTCTCCTAAACACTTTTTGCACAAAGTTTAAATTTAATCTTAATAATAAACCTAGACATAGAAGATGATTATGAGCATAACGATTTTTTGACTTTCTACCTAGTGAGAATTATTTAGATTAGTCTAGAATTTTGCTGTAAAATAATTATGTGTAGTGTGCTAAATTATCTGTTTATCCTTTGTGTGCACAAGTAGATGGCTTCTAAGAGCATAGTGGCTGATAAAGGAGAGAAATTGGATGGTGATAACTATGATATCTGGTACCGTAAAATCTAATATATTCTTGATGAGCAAGAGGTTTTGGAAACCTTGACCAAGACAATACCTACACCCGAGAATGGCAACACTGCTCAACATCGTCGCAATCGAGAAGCCAATCAGGCTTGGCTTAAGAAACACCATTGTGCACGCTTTACCATGTTGAGCAGCATGCACAATAACTTGATCGATAAGTTTGAAGAGCATGCCACCGCTCAGGAGATGTAAGGTGCCTTGAAGCTAAAACTTGGTGGGACGTCTGCTACCAAACTTCATACACTGAACATAAGGTTTGACTCCTATAAGATACGCATGAGCCACATCATGAAGTAGCATCTTAGAGTGATGTCATCGATAATTCGCGAACTGAAAGCAACTGGCCACCCTTGATCTAAAAATCTATAGATCAAAGTAGGAATTCGATCCTTACTACCTTCGTAGGAGCCCATGGTCATTACTATGACACATAGTAAAAACATTAGAACTTTTGATGAACTAACTCACCTTCTTAAGCTTGAAGCTAAGCGCTTATAAGCTACTAAACCAAGCAAAGACTCAAATCTTGGGAGTGCCTATGTAGCAAAAAATTAGTACAGGCCAAGAGGAGCCAAGCTCAAGAATCAAGCTCTTAGGGGTGACTCTAGTAATGGACCCACACCTAAGAAGGCAAAGACCATTGGACGTAAGAGAGGCAATTTCGGTGGAAAGGGTAAGAATGGCAAATGCTACAACTATGATAAAGATGAAAATTTCACTCGTGATTGCACTCAGCCAAAAAAGGTACTCCCTCACTTTATTTCTTGCGATATTAATGTTACAAGCCATGTTATGGTTGCTCATTCACATCTTTATTAGATTTTTGATTCAGGAGCGACCGAACACATTGCGACAGACCAAGTCGGGTATGTAGAGTATCGTCAAATTTCAAAGGGGAGTTGAGGACTGTACGTGAGAAACGGAACCAGTGTGCAAGTGTTAGGCATTGGCACTTATAAGCTGGAATTATGCAGGAGTCGCACGCTATTGCTCCATGACATTTTATATACTCTAGAATTTTGAAAAAAACCTTTTTTTTTGTTGTGTTTGCTTAAGTTGGGATTTTCTTTCAATTTTTATAGTATTGGTTGTGATATTTATTTGGGAACATATTTTTATGATTGTAGTTTTTTCATGGATGGTTTTATTATGTTGGATATTATTTATTCATCTAATAATGACAATACCGTTTCTTATATGACTACTGCAAATGATGTTAATTCTGTTGTATGGCATGCTAGACTAGGCCATATGGGGCAAGATAGAATGAATAGGTTAACTAAAGATGGTCTCTTAGGACAACTCGCTAAAATTAACTTACCCACTTATGAACATTGTTTAGCGGGAAAGTTAATTAGGAAACCTTTTGGAAAAACCACACGGGTAACGATTCCTCTGCAGCTAGTACATTCTGACATCTATGGACCAATGAATGTGAGGGCTAGACACGGTACCACCTATTTCATCACCTTTATAGATGACTTTATGCATTATAGTCATGTCTATTTGATCTCCCATAAGTCAGAAGCATTGGAATTCTTTAGACGATTTATGAACTTGGTTGAGAATTAAACAAAGAAGAGCATCAAGACTCTCAGAATATACCATGGCCGCGAATATCTATCTGAGCAACTCAAGGAATTATGTGATGAAAAAGGAAATCTTTGACGGTTAATAATTCCTGGCACTCCACAGCAAAATAGTGTAGCGGAGAGAAGGAATCGTACGTTGTTAAAAATGGTTAGGTCGATAATGACACAGGCCAACCTCTTAATATCTTTCTGGGGGGATGCTTTACTGACTGATGCCTATATCCTTAACTGAGTACTCTCAAAATCAGTTCTACCAACCCTTTATGAGCGATGGACCAGGAGAAAGCCCGAATTGGACTCCCACGGGGTTCAGCAGAGTATGTTCAAATAATTTCTCACAGGCATGAGAAGCTAGGCCCAAGGGTGCACAAGTACATATTCATTAGATACTCTGATGAATCGAAAGGATATGTAATGCTTGGTGAACAATTCGATGGAACTGTAACTAAAATTGAGTCCCGAGATATAGATTTCCTTGAGGAGAAATATACCAAAAGAGAAGATGTGAATATAAACCTAGAGCTATATGAGATTGTAGAATCAAATGAAGGCGCTCCAAAGTCAACCTCAAAAATCGAGAGCAAGTCTATTCCTAATGGGAGTATACCTGTTAGTAGGAGTATACCATTAGATATTGGTTCTCAAAATCTATATCTACATAAGAGCCAACATGGAAGCATCCCTCATCATCATTTTGAGATTGAAGGGGAAGCATTTATGTGCGCTTCATTGGATAAAGATGATCCTAACAATTATCGAGAGGCTCTTTCATCTCTTCCTTCTAAGAAGTGGATAGCAGCAATGATTAAAGAGATGGAGTCTATGAAGAAAAATCAAGTTTGAGACTTGGTAAATCTTTCACCTGTGCGAAAGACTATTGGGAACAAATAGGCTCTAAAAGTCAAACGCCAGGCAGACGGATCAATAGAAAAGTACAAGGCACGACTTGTGGCAAAAGGCTACACCTAGAAGGAGAGTGTGACTATGAGGAGACCTTTTCACTGGTAGTGAGGTTTGCTTCAATTCGCCTAATTCTAGCTATTATCGCACATTTGGACTTGGAATTTTACCAGATGGACATTAAAACTGTATTTCTCAATGGGGAACTAGATGAAGAGATATACATGGATCAACCTGAAGGGTTTAAGATAAGAGGATAAGAGCGCAAAGTTTGCAAGCTCTGTCGTTCTATTTATGGCTTAAAGCATTCATCTTGATAGTGATACTTTAGATTTCATCGAGCTATTATTTCTAATAAGTTCATGATAGTTGAGAAAGACTATTGTGTGTATATCAAACAGTCCAATGAAAGTTTTCTTACCCTTTCATTGTATGTAGACGACATACTCTTAGCTGAAAATGATAAAGAGATGATAGTCGTCACCAAGACATAGTTATCCTTAAACTTCAAGATGAAGGATATAGGTAAAATAAGTTATGTGCTTGAAGTTAAGATCCTTAGAGATTGTTAGAAGAAATTTCTTTATTTGTCTCAAGAGACTTACATTAGAAAAATCCTAGAACGATTTCAAATACAAAATTGTAAACCCATTGACACTTTTATTGCAAAGAATGATGCCTTGAGCCTTAACATGTGTCCGAAGACTCAAGAGGAAAAAGACTACATAGCCTGAGTTCCCTATGCTGGTGCTATTAAAAATTTGATGTACGCTATGATGTGTACTCGGCCCGATATTTGCTATATCGTCAGGTTAGTTAGTTGGTTACAGTCAAATGCTGGACTTGCTTATTGGAAAGTAGTGAAGAGAATACTTCGATACCTCAAAGGGACAACTGATTACATGATTTGCTATCAAGCGTCAAATTTACACTTAATCGGCTACAGTGATGCTAATTGGGGTGATGATCTAGATGAGCACAAATCAACTTCTGGTTATGCTTTCTTACTCAACAATGGCACCATATCTTGGAGTAGCAAGAAGCAGTCCTGTATAGCATTATTCACCATGGAATCGGAGTATGTTGCCTACTCAGCTGATGTACAATAAAGTATTTGGTTAAACAGGTCCCTTGCACAACTTTGAGTTAGCACACATATTTTAGAGCCTGTTACTATACATTGTGACAGTATGGTAGCATTGGCTTATGTAAAGGACCCAAAATACCATGGAAAAACCAAATATATTGACATTTGATTCCATTTCATTCATGATATGGTTATGCAAAATGAGGTGGTCCTGAAGCACATTTCTACGAGTCACATTGTTGTTGATCTATTGATTAAGCGTATTGCTTGAGAGGCTTACCAAACCTACGTTAGGAATTTAGGACTACGTAGATTGTGACTCTATTTCTTTTATATATTTTTCTAGTTGACTACTATCAGATTATTCAGGATATCTTTTATAAAATAAAGAAACATGATATCTGAATTTTTAACACACACATATATAAACCATTACTAGTTTAAAGTATGCCAATGGGTAATTATTGTCTCTCTTACACAAGAAATCTCCTTTAGTGCTAATCGACAAGCAAAGATGAGACACTTGGCTTATTGCGCAGAGATTGTGAACTAAGTGTCGCCTTGGAAGAGCCAAGATGAGATCTTGGAAGATCGACTATGGATAAATTGGTGTTCCCACTATCCATATGTGACCCGTTAGATTGCCAGCTATGAAACTCAATATGGCGCTAGATTAAGCAAGCATATAGAGAATTCAAGTCAAGCACTTGTAGGCAACTAGACTAAGATCTGTATAGTGTTTTAGAAAGGATAAATACACTGCTTTTAAAGGAGTATCCCAGAGTAGCATGTGTTTCATACCACATGTACTTAAGCAACCAAATAAAGAAGTGAAAGAATGGAGCCCTGCTTCTTTATTGTGTGAGTCCTTATATATCATTATACTTATTTTGATCTCATACTTCATTATGCCCTATGTGACTTTTGATTGTTGTATGAAGCAGAGGTTTGATATATACTACTTTGACATGTCTCCTATGGTCATGGTTGATTCGACCTAGAGGGCCATTATTAGGAATGTAATTAGATCAAAACTAATTAATTCGAGGACAAAAAGAAGATTATTTACTAGTACATCTATGTTTTATGTTTACTATCGAAAAATTATATTGCTACTAGGTATAACAGTATAATTGTGAGTATAACAACAAGAGGGGTCTTTACATAGCTCCCAAATATAGATATAAGAGATTGGAGGTGCTAGATCCGATGTGGTTGAATAAGTTTGAGGCATAATGAGACACTTAAGGATGTTCTATGCTAGTCCTCATAAGATTTGGTAAAGTACTCCTAAACTTTCTTTTACAGGTGGCTCGATGGTCGTACTGCTCATTAGCCAAGTATGAATGGAATTATTGGTAGGACGTTGATGAAAGATATATTCATTATGCACACTATGTGTAAATGGGAGATGTTAGACTTCTTGGCCTAAAGTCCTATTGGGCGCCTATAGTTACTGTATGGCTCAATAATTGTGGATTAATGTGAAAGGAGATAAATTGCAAATATTCTCTCATTAATCATAATATTGCAATTAATGACTTGTAATTAGGAAAAAATATATACGTAATAATTCCTAATATGTTTTGAGATGTGAATGCGTCAAATTTTTAGTTAAGCGTATTTAGTGCTAATCATCTTCCTATTCATTAAGAAATATTTCCTATTAATTAAACAATCAGGAAATATCCTTAATAAGAGGGAAAGCATACGTATGTATTAGTCTGGGACTCCTTTTATTTTTCCTGAGACAAAAAATAAACACAGATAAAAATATACGCTCTCTCTCATCCCTTATCTCTCTCTCTCTACCTAAACGAATTCCAGTGAGTACTCTTGAGTGGTAGAATTTATGATGGTTGTTCTTGTAACGCCACTAACTGCAAGTATTCAAAGAAGGATGGGTTTTTCTACAACAACGGACATAAGGTACTAAGGTGATTTTTATACCGGCGGTAAATTCGAGAATTCAACCGGCACCATTGTTACTCATGCTTCTAACAGAGATAAAAAAAAAAAAAAAAAATCACTCATTTAGAGAGTCCAAAGAAATCCCAGTTCTTTTTTTCTCTATATTGTTTTTATGTTTAAAATTTGGATCCTAACTTGTCATCAATTCCGGAGAGTGTTTCCCCATTTTACATGTTTTATTAAAGAAAAATTCATGTTAAATGACTCCCATGAATAATTCAACCAAACATATTTTATGTATAAGTAGAATCATATAATATAGGTGGAAATGATTATGTACGTCCAAAGTTCTAAATTCTAAATTTATCCATCAAATTAAAAGTTAGAAAACTGTTTCCACGCTCATTTGTTACTTTCTTTTTTATTATTTTCGAAACCCCTTCTTTTGTGATTGTTTTCTTCTTCAAGATCATGATGTATAATTTTAATCTGTTAAGTACCTTTAAATTGTATCTCTAGTTATTTTTTCACCCATAACTTGTTCATTATTTTCGAAACCCCTTCTTTTCTGTTTGTTTTCTTCTTCAAGATCGTGATGTATAATTTTAATCTTTTAAGTACCTTTAAAATTGTATCTCTAGTTATTTTTTCACCCATAACAAGAATAAAATTTTTCTATTATGTTTTAGTGAATTCTAGGTAGAGACAAATGGATAATTTAAAAAAAAAAAAAAAACTGTAAAACCTCGGGCTGCAAATTTTGTTAGTTTTTTTTTTCTTTGATAATTCAAATTTTGTTCATTTGATGCAAAAGGACTTTTACTACTATACATAGAAAGTTTAGAAATCTGTTTGAGCTTGAATACATATAATTTGATCGTTTCATATTATTCAGAGGAAAAAAAAAGTAGTATAATCTGAAAGGAAAAGCAAAAACAAAAACTCAGTTTGTACAATCATATTATTTTGGACTCGCGTCCATCGTCGATCATGAGAATTTACATTTTTAATTTATTAAGATTTCTTGTATGAATTAAACGATTGTGCGAGGAAAAGTAATAAAGGAAAGAACGCATTTTATTATCTAATACTAAATTTGTACATTTATGTCATTTCAAGTAAGAATTGGGTGAGAAAAATAAGTGTAGTAATAGAGGCACCTTTATTCAAGTTATATACTAATAAGTTCCGAATTTTAAATTAGTGTAGCTATAGAGACACTTTTATTCAAGGTATATACTAATAAGGTTCAAATTTTGAAGATAAAATAAAACTTTTAAAGGAGTCACTCTTTTCCTGAAGAAATTCTTCATCCTCCTTGTCAAGTCTATCTATAGGGATCTAGATCTTCTTCTCCAATCGGACTTTCTTGTTTCCTCTTTTGTAGTATTCATGATTTATATCTCAAGACATATATTATCATAGATTTGTATTTATGGGTGTCATTCTGTCCCATCTAATTGTAAACTTGTGTGGATTATATTTGATTTCTAGTTTCTTATGGTTTTTCACGATCATCTTTTACATCTATAACTTTTGTGATTAAGATTTGAAAGATTTTATGCAGTCTAAGGTCAATACCTGCAAAAGATCAATCACAGTATTAATCGGAAAAATTAATTTCGATGGCGGAATGTAATTTAAAAGGGAAATATGTATCTCTCATAAAGCTCCTATTATACTTCTTGTTTTGTGTTTCCTCCTTATGGTTAGTCAGATAAAATGATTTTTCCAACTATTCGTTTATTACAATAGGTTATTTGTAATTCGTTTTTTCTATCGAGTGTATTATTGTATTGAATGATTTATTTAATTGATGAAATTTAAATATAGAAATAAAAGTCTCAAATTTTACTTGATTGTAAATACATGTTTGACATTCAATATTATGAATATTCACTTATTCAAATTCTTAAAAGAAAAAAAAAAAAAA
>JXTB01000674.1:82514-98315 GCA_002914805.1 Parasponia andersonii
GTAATTATCTCTATAAATCAACTTCTTATAATCAATGAAAATCATGCCCATTATCAGATTATATTTTCTTCATCTGATTATCAACTTCTTTGAAAATAACTGTATAAAAATAATTGAAAGATGGATATCGTATATATGTAATTTTTTTTACAAAACACCGTGTGTTCTCTAATTACCTCTAATTAAATTAGGTTAAATATGCAATATAATTTATATAATTTGAAGCACATGCTCCGCTCAATAAAATTTTATAATATATGCTGTACTCATTTGGAAAGTGGAAACTAACCCCAATAATTCTCTCTCATTTTCTATGCTGCATCTCATCTTTTCTGTCTTTTATGTGCCTCTCTATCCCTTGTAGCTTCGCCTTCATCTCCGAAGAAGTGCAATCTATGCCTCATTAAGTGTTAAACTAAGTCACATTTCTTCGATATGCTCTAAATAGAGCGACGGAGCAAGAGAGAAGAGGAGAGTCGAGGTTCTTGACCTAGTATAGTAATATAAACGTGTGTTAAAAAACCTAGTCAGATATGAGCAAACCATAGAATGAAGGGAGGTGATCAAAACTTTGTTGAAATTCCATCGAAACACCGTTGTTTTGTACGTCAAAAGTAGTCATCAGTTCACCATCCATAATCCATCAAAACATCAAACTTAAACTCTGCCGAAGTCTGTTGAGGACCATCAAAGACCATCGAATCTCATCGAAAACTGGAGACGGTTGAATGCCACTGAGGACTGTCGAATCTTGTTGAACTCCATCGAAGACCATCGAACTCTATTCAATGTCGATTGCTCTTTGTCGAAGATGGGGGCTAATTGTTGTTAGGGACGAAGAGAGATAAGAAGAGCTGATGGGGGAGATAACTGGGTTCAAGGTTCGCCGAAGATATTCTAGGTTTGCCATTCACTGCTTCCTCAGTTTGGATGCTTGGAGTGTGACATGTTTAAAGAGAAATGAGGGTTAGAGAGATGGGGAATAAAGCGGTGATGCTATTGCTTCAGACGCAATTTGGCATTGGGTGACAAAGATGAGATCGATTGGAGATCTCACGAGGGCGAGAGAGGAGGGAGATGAGGTCTCCTAATTTTTTCCTCACTGTTTTTTTAGACTTTTGGTCGATACGCATAACCTATAAGCTATTTATAAAACTAGGATTTAATAAAAATTTCTGAATTCTAAAATTATATCTAACTCGATTTTAGTCGAAAATTTTCTATCAAATCAGAAAAGTCAAGAATAAAAGAGACAACGCGCTAAAAAGACACTGATCATGTTTTGACTGGAATCAAGATTGGGTCAAAAATATTCTATAGGTTGCTAAATTTGACTGAGGTCAAAAATCTGTAGTTATTCTAGTCGAAAATCTGTGGCTATTCCAATCGAAAATCTATGAAAACAATTGATGAAAAATGCAACTTGAAAGTTTAATTTGACATGGTAAGCGTAAAAAAATTAAACGCTTTTTTCTCTCCTAAAAGAAGAAAATAAATATTGGCCCTCCCGCTAAGCCATATAAATATTTGGAGATCGTGCAAACTAGTTTCCGATGAGAAATCGAACTGCGAACTCCCAACCTCGTGAGAGCAAACTATAGCCTAACCCCTGGACCTATCCCTTAGAGTTATCATACGACCAATTTTGAACAAACTAAAATGAAGAATTTAACAGTTATGAAAATATACTAAAATGCATTGCCCAATTACGATCATTTTTATCCATATGAAGCTCGTGAAAGAGGCCAGACATAAAATAAATAAAATAAATCCGAAGCAGAACTAGAACAAGCATATAAACAACTAAAGTGCCCACCAAACAAAGGAATAAAATTAATCAGACTACACTAGAGGAAGAAAGGGTAGTTTGAAATCTAAATTTCATAATCAGTGAGGGAAAAATGAAATTCAAGCATCCTATGGGATCATAAAGTATGCACAACTAGTCAAAAAACTCTACTCTTCTCTACAGTCAAAAGAAAGGCCTAAAATCAGTTTCTTTGACTGTATTCATATCCATCCATGCCATGTCGAGGTTGAATGCATATCCTTTCGAGTTGTGATTGCTGCACAGTGAGAGCATTCTCCGTGGCAGATGAAGAGGGACCATTGTTTTGAGACTCCGCCAACATCTGAAAGTAAGCATGAGGGCCCCAACCTGCACATCGAATGTAAACACCGAAGAAAGTTGACAAGATTTGGACTACCACAATACCAAGATCATTCAGCACAAACGATAAAAAAGAACTCTACATATGCACATATTTTACCATATTCTGGAAATACAAACAATGTCAAGAAAAATAATCTTGCATATGATTTGGAGTAACTCGAACATGGCACTGGGAGAATCAGTACGATGCCTTTAGTTTGAGATTATAACCGGTTCAACACCCTTCATAAAAATAAATCACCATCCCGGCAAGGGAAACTAGGGAAACATATTTCAAATGGTAATGTCATTGCTTTGACACACATACAAGTTAGACTTCTAATGAAAACCTTTAGATTGGCACTGAATTCGGTTAACAGTCGACTATTTGAAAATTATTTCTTTTCCTTTTTATCAGCTATTTGCAACTTTCATATCGAAATTAACAGCCAAATGAACAGATTGGACCAGATATAGACCAATAGCACCTTCTAGTGAATTTGATTGGATACATGTTAACCAAGAATCCAAACAGTACATACCATCGACGTCATATGGGGGTGGAAAGAATTGCAAGTAACAAAATGATGAAACTGTTATTCCTGCACAAGAAAAAAATAGAAAGAAATTCAATTCTTTTTCCCCTTCAGGTGGAGGGTTGGGTGCCAACTGCCAAGTAAGTAAACGACGAAGAAAATTCCAAAGCAAACTACCTAAGAGGCCTCCAGCGAAAACATCCTGCCAATGATGCCAATAGTCATCAACTCGAGAGACTCCCACTAGAGCTGCAACAAGTAGTGGTAAGAAAACAATACAGAGCTTTGCAGCATGGCCTCTACGATCAAACAACCTGATTTTCCCTGACAAGTACAATGCAAGGAAACCAAGACCGGCAAATGACCCTGCATATTCATAACCAGAATAACTCTATTACTACTATGTCCAGCTGCTGTTCATTAAGCATAAAGCACAAGCCCATATCTGTCAACACTAATTGCTTTCCTCTCTCCTCTCAATCTCTACCAACAAATCAACTTGAACTACACACAGCTCAAATCAAGAGCAAAGGCCAAGGAGCAAAAGCCATAAAAAACTGCCCTGCAGAGAAGTTATACAAGCTTGTTCACATAAAATTCCATCTGCCAATAAATAATTCTGTTAACACAAAAACTCTCTCCTGGGTGAAACTACAAATTTGTTTAGTTGTAACACCTATAGGCTTGACTAAATGCAAATAAAAAGAGTTTCTAAGAATTCCAAGTAAAAAAGCCAACTGCCTAATACTGATCAAAGAAGCAACAAGTTAAGATTTTGTCACTAGGTAGTACATTACGTGGAATCATTTGTTCTCCTTTTTTTGTATTCAAAAAATCTCCCAAACTCGCTTTGCAAACTTGAGTTCGAAATTGGTTCTTCCTGCTGAACCCTACAATCTCTGGAAAGCTTCATGGTTAATTATTTGGCTAATTACTTGAAGTCCTCGTCAGACCCGTCCATTTTTATCTAGAAGACTGAAACCAATGGCACGTAATCAAATGGAACAGAGCTCATACTTCATTTGAGAAGAACGTTTAAAGTCGTCGTAATATAAACAAAAACATGCCCCATATGCAACAAAGAGAAAAGGACCAGGAAACAAACACGGTCATGCTCATCCATGCACAAAAGCATACAGTTTCCAGATTAATAGATTGCTTACAGGAAGTATGTCCACTCGGAAAGCTTTTGTGCCCTTCCTTGATGACAGCCTTGTCTCCAGTACACTTGACATTCTTCGTAATGGAATCAAACACCTGCACATCCAAGGCACCAATTGAAGGTTGGCTGTATATAGATAAGAGCAGGACCAAGAACTAAACCATTTTAAAGGTTTACGCTCAGAAAACAAGCAAAAAAGATATGAGCTACATGTCCGGCCTACCCCTTTGCCATCAGGGAAACAACGCCAAAAGAAGTCAGGACGTGGTCGGCCAACGCCATCTTTAATTGCATCAGTTATAACCGCAGTTATAAACACAGAAAATAGAATACCTGAACGTCCATATAAACATTTGCAAAATGTCAACACCTGGCACAATAAATCAGCAACCATAGCCAAAACCACTTAATGATCTAGGTGGGTTGCAAGGCACTCGGACTCTTTCAAGTCATCCCAGTATGAGGAATATAACATGCAGACTGGCTGCTGGCCCAGGTTACAGAAAAACGCCACCTCTTCCCTTATTATGAACCTTAATTTAGCCAAAACTAAATAAATAAAAGGAGCCGAAAGGGAGAATAAGTACCTAATACAGCATGGTGCAAATCATAAACATCTCTTCTAATAAAATAGTATACTATAATCACAGCAAGTGGCAATAAAATAGCAATTATCTGCAAGAGAACCACAACAAAAGATGTAAACTAGCATTCATGTCACATCTTTATAATCAACATTTAAAAAAAAAAATCTGTACAACAATATTGAATATCTCAAAGTGAAAACATACAGGAACACCCCAGAAGGGAACAGTATTGGGTTTTAATGGGTATTTGAGGTCTGTCATCATGTCCTCTCCAACAAATCGATGAAAAGGTTCTATTATGTTCAGGCCAAGATCCAACCCGGCAAGAAGCACCAGTATCAACCAGTCATGCTTATGAATCTTCAGAACTTGAAATCCATGAGATCTTATGGTGTGAGCACCTAGCTGAATCTCAGGCATTTTTACACTAAAAACAAATACAAATCACAAAAAATAAGTTGGTGAAAATAAAAAGGTGAAAGATACATTCAAACAACTTCTCAAAAATCAGATATTCTACTAACAAATAAGCCATTTTTTGGTCAACCAACTTCTTAAAGTTCTTTCCTTTTTTTTTTTCTTTTTTTTTTTCACATGCTAATATGACAAAGACAACTCAAAAACTTTGAATATTACAGTAAAAGAAAAGAAGAAAGCAAATACTAAAATAAAGCCTACCGAAAAACCCGCAAAGTTTTTGTGTTTTCTGATGTATTTATCCTGGAAAATGAGAGAAAATCGAAACAAAAGAATTTCTCAGGAACCAAACAGGATCTTAGACGATAAAAACTAGATAGATGCAATGACTTAACAATGTAAATATACTTAGTATAGCAATGTGTGTGTGTGCGTATATATAAACGAAACTCAAAAACAAACACACCCAAAAGGAGTTTTTGGAAGAAGAAACACATTATGCGTAAAGCTTAATTTTTTATTAATTATTTTTTTGGAAAAAAAAAACAAAAAAGAAATTAAAAAAAAAAAAAAGACTAACCGAGGATAGGAAGATCCCCAGAAAGAGAGATTTCTCACAGAGCAATATAAAGCATGCAAAATTTTGCCAATTCTTCTTGAGCTTTTGCCTCCTAATTCCAAGAAATTGAACAAAATCAATTTCGAACGAACTGATCCACTGCGACTGAGAGAGAGAGAGAGAGAGGTAAGAAAAGCGCGTGAGTACCGGCGGAAGTAGACAGAATTAAATGAGGAAACGGCTAAGCAAAACCCATTTTTGGAAAGATTTGGTATTTATGTGGTGAACAGAGAGGGAGAGAAATGTCCCTTAAAATGTACGATGAAGAAAGAGACTGACAAAAACAAAAATATGGGTTTGGTTTTATACTCAAAAATCAAAATGGGTTTGGTTTGGAATTTGGTTTTGGTCGGATTTGTTTCTTTCCTCGTATTATTACTGTGATTATTTTAATGGTACTAGATAAAGTAGGACAGTGACAAAAAGAGGAGAAAAAGAAGCAAAGCAATGGGAATTCTTTTTAATAGAATTCAAAATTGATTTCGCTTTAATTTAGTTTAGTGACTAAATTTACAGATTAATTCCACTTTTTAATCCATAAGAGTAGTACCTGTGCTTTGAGAAACGGAGTTGATTAACTTTTTTTTTTATTGTCTCTTGAGGATTTTAAAAGTTCCCTCTGCACTGGTAGAGTAGTAGTAATTTCCAAATCTTTTTTTTTTCATTTTTTATGTTATTTAATTTTGGGCAAATAAAATTCAAAATTAAGTAACTGTCTCCCAATATCTTCATGTACATAATTAAAGTACTTCAAAAGTTAGAAAAGGTACGAGTTTTCTGTCCTTTGGAATTAAGAAATGATAAAATAAACGTACTTTTGTTTTTTGTTTTTAATTTTTTTTAAACAAAATGAAAGGTCACCAATAAATCAAAAACAATTATTAAAATTTATCCAGAAGCTTTTTAAATGAAATGAGAAGATATTCACCATTTATTTCATTTTAAAAAATAAAAACAGAAAGCAAAAGTTTAAATAAGCAAGTCCACTCTTTTTTTCCTTCTAGTTTGGGGATAGTGTCGTCAAAAATGAAGATTAATCCTATATTGAAACTCAAAATTTGAATACTCATAATCTTATATTTTGCTATTAAAGAAAGATAGCATGTTGTTAATGAAATATGTTCAATTTTGATAATTAAGTCATCATTTGGAATTGATTATGGATACCGTTTTTAGTGTAAATTCCTATTTTTGGTGATCAGATTTTAAGCAGTGGAGTGTAACCACTTTTTTCCTTCTAGTATAATATGGTCAAAAATGAAGATTAATTCGATATACAAACTCAATTAATACTTAAAATTTTATATTTTTCTATTAAAGAAAGATATTGTATTGATGTTAATGTAATATATTTTGTTGATTATGTTTTAGTCACCAGATTTTAAAAACTGTAACGTAACCACTATTTAAACAAAATTTGAAAAATAAAATAAAGATTGTTTTTACAAAGTTCTTCTATCATAATACAAATTTCTCAAAATGTCGCTCTATATTACACGTGACCTAATGCCTATAAAATACTCAAATAAATTTGTAAATAAACTTACCAAAATGTTTAGACTTTTTATTTTTTTTTCTCCTAGCTATTTCTTACCCCAAAGCACAATTATAGCATAATTACAACAGCTGGCCCTAAATGGCTCATCGTCTTGCCAAAGTTGTTCTACGGTTTGGATTATGAATAGTAAAGTATGTAATATGTATTATGCATTTTTTTTTTTAGACAGGATGATGGGATGACGAATATTTTTTACTCCCAAATAAATAAATGAACACCGACATTTGGTTCTGGTACACCCACTAAAAGCTTCGTCTTAGTCTGTGACTCTGTACGATGATTTAATACTAGTTCATGTCTTTTATAAACTCGATTTATTTAATGAGGTTGTGTTATATTAGACTTTATAATTTTATGTTACTTTATTTTTATGCCAAGATAATCCTTTCTATATATATAGGTATCAAAATAATCATTTTACTGCCCAATATTTAGCTGCTGGTTGTTAAAATTGTATTTGAATTTGATCTTTTATCTTTCTATGTTCATATTCTTAACTTCTTGTTATTGTGATACCTTTACACTTTCCCTTTTAAACCTTTAAAGAAAAGAAGGCAACAACAACAAATGATTTGTGGATTAGAAGAGAAACAACGTTTATATTACAAGAAAAGTTAATGATGCCATCACTACCTGCTCCGAGTTGTTTAAGAACATCTACAAGAGTTTTAACTACTGAATTAAACCAAAATTAAAGTACATAAAAAAGAAAGAGTCAAACTGCTCTAATTTATGTGAGTAGTATTTTATTTTTTAAATGGTTTGTTAGGTCATGAAACTACAATGGTAAGTACACAATTATATGGAATTGCATGCTTCTTTTCAATCAAAATAACAGTTGACGAAGAATCCATCCAAAATCGTCACGAAAATAAATTTTGACTTTGTATTAAAATACTTACATATGTCGTGATTTGGCCACTGGGAACCCAATAAAACTACTAGTTAGTACTAAATTACTAAATCAGTACTGATCTTTCTCATTCAAACATGTCAAATGTGCATTTGTGTGGATTAGCCTTCCCCGTGTTGGTGCAGCTAGAAAGGGACTACATAGAAATTTCAATAATTGAGGCCCAATCAACCAGAATCCTTTCAATTATCACATGTCACGTAATGCGGTGTCTAGTATAAATACTATATCCTATATTCAAAGTTATATATCCAATAATTAAATAGCCCTACCCCAGTACCTAGCAAACCCAGAACGGCCTGCTAGCCACTTTTAATATTATATTTCGTGGTCAAGTAAATAAATTAATAACCTACTTCCAATTAATAATTAAATAAAAAATAGAAACAAAACGGTCCTATTTAGCTCAATTTGTGTACAACTTAGATAAGAAAACAAGCTAACTGTATTTTAGTGCTACACATTACTAAAATAACTTTCACATATACAAAAAGCTAAATGGAAATATAAGGCAAACAAAATAGAAACATTTATACATGGATCATTAACATACTCATCTCCTCCCGGCTTCAAGTTCATCCAAAGTTGACCTTGAATATTGGTCAACGGAGAACGCCATGAACGTTTCACCATTATTTCTTGTCTCTGTGTTCGCGTCATGACGATGATACTCCATTCTCTGCCCATTCGCGGAGTTCACCCCGTTCGTGTTGCCACGTGACTCCTCCAAGGCCCTGAAGTATGCATAAGGTCCCCATCCTGAAATTCACATTCAGAATTCACTTCTATTTATTAGTAATGTTCTCACAGTTAGTAACGCATGGATTTTCCACTATTATATGACAAAATGTGACCGAGTTAAAGGCATCCTCATATTGGTGCTAAGTAATACTAAGGGACCAAAAATGAATATTACCTTCATGGTGGTAAGGGGGTGGGAAAAACTGACAATAGCAAAACGTAGCCACGACAAGCCCTGAAAAATTATAAATAAATATGATAGAAGAAGCAGGTAATGCTTTGTTAAAATCAGAGCTTCCATAAATGGAGTATGTTCTCCATTACAAATTAAGAGGAGATTATAATAGACAGACCTAAAAGACCACCAGCAAATACATCTTGCCAATGGTGCCAATAGTCATCCACTCTAGAGACGCCAACCAGAGATGCAACAAGTAGAGGAAGGAAAACAATGCAAAGCTTTGCAATATGCCCTCTACGATCAAACACTTGAATCTTTCCTGACAAGTACAACGACAAAAACCCCAAACCCGCAAACGACCCTGCATAGAGCCATCCCAGATTCCATTAGATTTACTTTTGACTATTTCGAATGCCAAATATCATCAATAGTTTTTCGATGTACAAATTGTCATGCAAAATTGTGCGTGTTTGATCTGTCATAATTTATTGCGTCACAGAACTGAGATATGCATGTTCAATTTATTAAAAACCGAGTGTACTGAGCAATTTGAGTTAGAAACAGAACAGTTTTAACCAAATGACAAGGGCTGGAAACATTGCTTACATGAAGTATGACCGCTTGGGAAGCTCTTATGTCCTTCCCTTATGTCACTAGCCTTACCATGACAGATTACATCTCCCCACCGATCATATGCCTAAAAAAAATAAAAGATGAATATAAAATTAGGAACAAAAGAAGAAAAAGATCTCTATGGTTAAAATGATAACATAACGTGCGTCTGACTAATCTCAATTACATAAAATTAAAGAGGAGCATACGTCAACTCCATCAGGAAAGCAGCGCCAGAAAAAGTCAGGCCGAGGCCTACCAACTGCATTTTTTATTGCATCCGTAATAACCCCAGTTATCAGCACAGCAAATAAGAGGCCTGCTCTTCCATATTATACAAGGTAAAACAATAATGATTAACTCTTCTTGGACAGTGTCTTCAACCATAATTAGCATCATTATTGAGTAAAATTTGCGATGAAAAAAAAAATGTTACAATTACCTAGAATGCTGTGGTGAAGATCATAGACATCTCGTCGACGCAGATAGATCAGAACGAAAATGACAATAGGCAACAAAACTGCATACACCTGATCATCATATCAACCACAACATAACAAGAGTTTTTCTTTTTAGACCAACAAAACATCCAATAATTGTTCTAGTAACGTCTTAAGATCAACTCAAGCAAGGAATCTCTCTAACTATATTGATATGCATTGTTTTTGTAGAAGAGAATTGAATTGAAAACATGCTAAAAACAAAAGGGACTCACGGGGACAGCCCAAACAGGAACTGTGTTGTCTTTCATGGGGTACTTAAGGTCTTCCATCATGTCTTTTCCCACAAACCGGTAAAATGGATGGATTATAAAGAGAACGATCTCTATTACTACCAGAAGCAGTAGTATAAGCCAATCATGCATGTGGTTTCTAGCGACTGCAGCTCCATGAGATTTTATAGTGTGTGCACCAAGATCAACATCCCTCGGTCCACCAAACTAAGAAGAAAAACATTAGAAAAAACTGCTTAGTATATACAAATAATATCATAGTAGTATCCAACATTAATTTACATCATATAAAATAAGTCCACAACTTGTCATTATAAATAGATTTTAATACCAAAGTAACTTAATTCTGTTAGTTAATTATATTTGGAGCAGTTCAGATAAAAGATACTATTGTTCACTTATCTGATCAAGGAACAAAACTAGCCATGAAAACTTAGGCGTTCTTCTTTTAACAAGAACCCGAAAAGTTCCAAATTATCAACACCCGGAAACCTACTCAATATTTTTCTGTTTTCTTTTATCTATTTGACCAAAAAGGGTCATTAAATTCTAAATTATTAGAGATGAAAAAAAAAATAATAATAAAAAAAACAAACCAACAACAGAAAATTATATAAGAACAAAAAGTTCAACCATAGTAAGTGCATATGTTCAGTAAAAGAATCACCAAGGATTACTTGGATCATAATTAGAAAGAAAGATGATCAATTTTGACGCCAAAAACATAAACTAAGTAAAGGAAAAAAAAAATTAATAGAAGTAAACAATTTTGCAAAAAGTGGCAAGTAATGACACCATTGGTTATTCTAATAACTGGCTTTACCAAACCGAAATAATCTTTCGTCTTTTAGAGAGAGAGAGAGGAGAAGAAGAAGAAGAAGAGTAGATTACCAACCTGAAAGAGACTCCGGAAATATGAGAAGGAAAAAACTGATCCAAGACGGGTAATCCACGCCATGAATGAACAAAAAGGCAAGAATTTGGTCCGTACAGTACTAAAATACTAATTACACACCCCAAAAAATGAAAAAGGGGACTCGTTGAGATTAAATTAACAGATAAAAGGGTATATTTGTTGAGAGGCAAAGAAAGACAAACCCAGAAAAAAGAAAACAGAATATCTTATCACAAATAGCAAGAAAGCGAAGAAAACAAAGTAGTGGTCCAAAAAATAATAATTAGTGGGCAATAATGATCAATTAACACATATAAATACTTTTGCAATGAAAGCAAGTGGAATTTGTCACACCTTGAGGAGGAGGAGAGAGAGAGAGAGAGAGAATTTTCTTTTGGTATATATATTTTTTCTTTCTCGAGAAAATTTGAAACTTTTGCAGGAAAATAAAATGAGAGGGGGACCCACAAAACGGAAAAAGTTTGATTTGGTACGGACTAGACGACGGTTGAGAGGGAGGCGGAGAGAGAGACTCCTTCTTGTTTGAAATGAAATGATCTGAAGCAGTTTTGGCGCCGGACGGTTGAGATTTCGTGGATATAACTAATCGCTCTTTACTAGGAGGAACGAGAAACGACATTAAACTAGGAGACACTTGTTATTCTTTTCTCTTTTTTCTCCAAATTAGAAAGGACGGAGTTCGTTCTACATGTCTTGACTCGTCCAATCTGTTGACTTTTCTTTAGATTCCAAACTAGATTTCACGTATTATTTTTGAAAAAATAAATGCTATTTATCATTAGTGGCCGTACATATATTCGTTCTTGCCATCTGTCCAGTTTTAAATATTGTGCTTGTTATTCGTCCAATTCTGTGTCAAAATTTGGTGTTTGAATTCGTTTTTACAACTAATTTATTTATGTCACTTTGTTTAGAACCTGAAACTAGTTAATTTGGTGAAATCATAACCGCCATTTAAAGATGTTAGTTGGCCCTCTTTCTCCCAAGGTTGCACATGCTACAGCGGGATTTTAGAGTTAAATGCATTGACAAAACAACACTACATGCTCCTATTAATTAATTATTTAGAGTTTGGTCAGCTACTTTTTAATGTATTTAGTTCGTCATTTTTCTTCATTTTTGTTGATCATGTCTATAATATTGTGAAATTATCAAAATAGCTCATCATTTAGCTAAATTCATTTTAAGATAGATGATAAACCTAGTTTGTTGGAATAATTTCATCATCTTTCAATTGAGTCTATCGTTGTAAAAGCTACTGCTTAATAATAATATTAAATGTTTTTAGGCCGTGGTATGCCCTGAAAGTGTTTCCTAAGATTGATCTTACATTGAAATTTAAAACAATGTAAACTCTTGTTATTACCAGGTGAAGAGTGGAATTCGTTCTATTTGGATTTATATGGAATTAGTTGATGCGCGTATTTGACGTATTGCGAAGAAGAGGAAATAGTATTAACGAGCCGTAGTCAAAACACAACACGTACTTGTTGGGACTTTCCTATATTGCGTTTCGGCATGATCATCATCAGCACCTGGTTGAACTAGTTGTAACCTTTAATTTTAATTAAAGCATCACTAAGAAAAACCAAAATTAAACCTTGGGTCAATCGTTATAGATAGCTCAAATGTTAAAGGAATTCTAGACATTAATCTAATGCTAAATAATATTATTGATACTTTATGAACATAAACCAAATACATTTAACTATGTAATAATAGATAAAAGTTCTATATGGAATCATAACAACACTAATAGGTTTTAAATTTTTGCCACATTGTTTAGTGTCGGTATTTCTAAAAAATTTTCTGGCACATATGTTCATGTTGGCAAATTTTGACTTGATTGCCCATGCCATGTAGTCTTTAAGATTGGTCACGGGCCAAAATAAAATAATTAAGTTGTAGAATGGAACCTTTTGAATGATATCATTATTAATACTAGAACGGAGTTTAAAACCCAACATTAATAATCCCAGATACAGCAATTGGTGACGCATAGAATTTTATGACCTCAACCATTCTGTCACCTTCAGAACTCTCAACTGGTTCTATTTTTGATTTTGGCACCGTTTCTTGCTTAATTGCCTCTTCTTTCTGGTCCATATTAATGAACTATTCAACTCAAACAAGAAAGATTAATTAATTTGTGGACTAGTTCCATCGACTTCTAATAATATTGAAGTTTCTCGTTTGAATAATATCTTACCTCTTAATTTTTCTTTTGAAAAAACCCCAAATTTTTGGCGATTAGTCTTCTACATGAGACAAGCTCCTGCCCACTGAGATACATACGTCCCCGTAGAGTTAACAAAGAAATTACCCAATTTTAACTTTTATAACATCGAAAATGTTACTATCTACTTGCCCGTTAGAGATTTTGGAAATATATTTTTTAAAACAAAATATTTCAACTCCAATAATTGATTTAATATAAAGATCAAACTACATATTTGTTGGATATAAAAATGATTTTCGCAGCGAAAAATTAGCCTAAGAACATTCAAAAATTTTTTCAAAATAATTGAGTATATGAGTGCATAATATTAATTCATAACAAATATGAACATACAAAGAGAATAGATCTAATACCTCTTTTAGCCTATCAGCGGATCCTATCTTTACTGTCTTCTGAACCACGATCTTCTAATCCAAGTCTCAAGCACAACTGGATGAACGTATGGACGTTGCGTACAATTTCTTCAAACTCACATTTTAGACACTTGCAATTTTTTCAACACATAAGATTGCAAGAGTTTTATTCGAGAATAGGAAGACTCTTTTCTTTTTCTCTCTAATTTATGGAGGCTCTGTAAAAAATAATACGTAGTATATACTTATTATCTACTAGGGTTCTTTTATATATATATATATATATATATATATATATATATATATATATATATATATATATATATATATAAACTAGCATATAATTCACTCCTTAAAGAAAGAGTATTTCATTTTTAGTCAGTTTCCTAATTTCTATTTATCTAATTATCTGATAATTAGATATTTTTAAATTCAAAATTTAAACAAATTGGGAAACTTATCTCTCCATAAATTTCAATTAATTAATTCAAAATTAATTAATTAATTAATTAATAACAATTATTAATTATTGTAGACAAACAATTTATCTAGACAAAGTGTGCAGTAACATAAATAATGTAATATCTAATACAGTGTTTGTAAGAGGTGGAATTAGAGACCTATAGACCTGTAATTCAAGCTCCAATAAATTATGACAATTAATTAAACTCTTTAATTAATTTGTCTAATTTATTAATTCCAGTATTACTCCATTAAAAATCTGGAATTACTCCACTAAAAATCTGGAATTGCACTCTTGAAATTACAAAATTAATTTACTCAGAAAATATCAAGTAGTCCATCGATTTAATCATTACATGTAGTTCAATCCTTCATAGACCATTCATAATTGGAGCTAGGTTATATTCTGTTTACCTATCCAATTACATCTTTATCCTTATGCACCGTTGATTCTCTAATGAACAATTAATTTATAAATCTATTATAAATTGAGTACTCAAACTATTCAAGTCATGAATCAATACATAAAGAAATCATCTTTTTAGCTTCCTAATGGAAGGAATAGATTCCATATCTGTAAGTTATATTCCCAGCTACTCATCTCATCGTATTCCCAAAGTACAAGTATTTCGATCTGATTAAAAAACAAACCTTTAACAAGTATATTAAAGAACATAATGTTATAAATATGAGTCTATAACTACTCATGATTAAGATTGATCTATATATGATCATCTAGTAACATTATTTGAACTCTCAACAGTTAACAGAATTTATGTGAGATTCAAATCATGTTTAGTTCAGTCCTATATAATCTGTAAAAACTCATTTTTTAAAAGGGCAAAATAGTCTTTTAACTAGAAAAAAATAGATTATATATACATATACATTTCTCACTCCTCCCTCTCGTTTTCACTCTCCCCCCCTCAGATCACATTCTCTCTCTCTTTCTCTCCCTCGTCTCTCTCTTTCTCTCGGCCAAAGGAAGCCACACCGCTGCCCCGCCATCGTCTGGCCAGACGACCAGCCGGCATCGACTCGCTGTGCTACCACAAAACTCTGCCGCCCCTCGCCGCTTGCTGCCACCGCCAAGTTAGCCGGAAAACTCCATAAAAGCCGTTTTGACCCATTTCGGATTTTTGACCGCCGGCGGAGATTCCGACGTTCATTCGACTCCAAACTGGTCCCGTTGGATTCGTATCGTCGCAAGGATCATCAAGGTATATATATCTCAACCCATACTGTCTGGATCAAAAATTACAATTTTTGAGTATATTGAGTTTTTGAATTTTAGTTTTCGATCCGGCCGTTGGATTGTATTTTTGACTGCATTTTTGAAATGTACTCGAAAAATGGAGAAGTTTGATAAATTTATTGTGTGATTTGGTGATCGGCACAAAAATCGAGATCGGACGGTCAAGATTTTATCTCGTTTTGCATGCCACCGATCCGATGTGGGGCCCAGACCCAAATTGGATAAGTTATATGTCTAATCTAGCTATTTTGGGTGCTAGGAATTCAGTGAAGAGGTCCGTTTGTGGAATTAAAGCTTGGGTGAGAAAATTGATTTTTCGCAAGAGGACGATCGAGGGCTTGGAATTGGTTCCTGACCCTCCGGAC
>JXTB01000674.1:121116-153692 GCA_002914805.1 Parasponia andersonii
AGGGGCACCAATCAGAGTAGGTATTTTTTTTGTTATTTAGGTATTGTTTTGACTTACATGTCTTTCGTTGTAAAAGGTGTAGAAAGAAAAATATTAAATAATAAGTATTTATTTTTATTTTTTTCTCATCTAATCAAGTTATGAGAGCCGTTAGATAATAATCTAATTGCTAAAAAATACCTATTGGATTGGAACCTGAGTATCAATTCAGTAGATATTTTTTGACATATCTATAGGTATTGTTCTGCCCAATTAAAATTCATTATGCATGTTTTTTCATGTTAAAATATAAAGAAAAAAATATTAAATAATGTGTATTTATTTTTATTATTATTTTCTAACTATTAAAACTATGGTAATCGTTAGATAACGATCCCATAACTAGGAAAAAGGAAAACCTATAAATAGGTAAAAAAAAATACTTATTAGATTGGGAACCTTACTTACGGGGCACCAATCTATTATGTATTTTTTTAACAGTATTATTTTTCCTAATTAAAATTCATCACGCATATTTTCTAATGGTAAAATATAGGGAGAGAAAAATATTAAATAATAAGTATAAAAGAAATATATAGATAAGTTAAAAAAAAAATATCTATTGGATTGAGAACCTTTCTTATGGATCTGTTTTTATAGGGCACCAATTCATTGGTATTTTTTATTATTTTATCTAATTAAAATTTAATACGCATATATATATATATATATATGGTTGCTAATCTAATAGGTATTTTTTGTTTAGTTATGGGTAGGTATTTTTTTTTTTAGCCGTTGAATCACCATCTAATCTAATAGTGATCCAATGACTATAATGAAATACATGAAAAGACGTGCATCATTAATGCTCTTTCTCTCTCTTACTTTTTATAATAAAAAAATGTACTTGGTGCTCTATATATATATATATCGTGTGTGATCTCGTTCTAGTTTTACTTTTTATTTAATAAATGGAACTCAATATAAACTACATACAATCACTTTCTCGATTGTACATATGTTAAAAGAACCACGAGAACACAATGCCTACACAAGTGCCACAAAGCCGATCTATTCTCCAATATATTTTAGAATGTCTATTATATATGTACAAAGACAAGGTCTGAGGAGGTTCATTCAATTTATAGTATAAACATGCGTCATGGGCTTCAACATTAGAGAAAAATAAACCTGTATACTATATATAGTAATATACCATCAACTTAAGTCTGCAAGACTATAACTACGAGATAATAGCCACGTTGAAGTGAAAGCAACATGCCAACACACATTACCAACTTTCTGTGAATTAATAAAAGATATGCCATTATTGTAGTGCCAATACAAGACCTACGTACTCGTTATATATACTTATATATATAATATATTTTGAAAACAGTAGTTATATTTTTTAATTACGTGCATGCATATATGGTTAATTAATTATAAGCATATATACCACTGAATAGGTGATCTAACGGAATGTTGTTATTTTAGAGGCGATTGCGGATTTGCACCTAGATAGTTGAAAGTCTTAAATGTAAAGGCACATACTTGCTAGGATCTTGGGGAATATTTTTGAACGAAATTAGAGCTCTTATAGTCACGTTTAGGGAAAATAGTCATGCTGGTCACTCCATCCTCCCGTTCTAGTTAGCAAAAAAAAATTATAAGAATATGTAATCACGAAGAAAATGATACGAGGGTAAGTGATCAGATTAATTTATTAGTACCAAGAAATAAATCAGTCAAGGATCAAAGGCACCAACAAAATTAAACAAACACCGCTCAAGAGACATTATATATGAAATAGTAAATTTAGACACCAAAAGGTAAACGGGTTCAGTCACAAAATGAACTATATATGTCCAGCAATTGGAGCACACCATAATAGTTAATTTAATTTAATAATCGATACTCAGATATTACAAGACAATACCCATAAAACAATTTTCCTAAAAAGAATCCTGCAGAACCGTTAGGGAGGAGAATGAAAAGAAAATGACTGGAATAGACTCATAATTACTTAATTATAATGTTTGTTTAAGATGTCGCGATGAAAAAAAAAATTTCTAATAGAAAAGAATTTGATAGAATTATTTTCTACCTAATTTTGGGTAGAAACTCATTTTATTCTATTGGCTTTTTTCTCTCTTTACGAATTAATCTTGTATGAAAAATGTGATATTAATAAAAAAAAAATAGAAAATTATTAAGAATAAATATTTTATGAAACAAAAATAATTTTTCATGTTTATTTATGAAATATTTTTAAAATATTTTTTCCTTGTCAAATGTGTTTTTTTTACTAAATATATGAAATAATTATTTTAAAATAATTTAATAAAATAATGCTAGATGTAAAATAATTTAATAAAATAATAATTTAGATAATAAAATAATTTAACACTAAATATAATTTAAAATATTTAAAATATTCATTTTAAGATTAAAGTTCTTTTTGTCATTATACAACTAATTCCATTCATTTTCACAATTAACCAAATATAAGAATGTCCATTCAATTATTGATTTCACTATTCTTTTTCTATTCTATTCTGATTAATATTACTTTTACCATTATACCACTATAACCAAACGGGCCTCGAGTGTTTAATATTCTCTCTCTATGTCCTCTAACTCTCTTTGCCTCTTCTCTTTCTTCTATGTCTAACTATTTAAAGAAGAAGACTAATACAAGATCTCATTCCTTCTCTCTGCCTAAACCTAGAGAATATGCTTCGTCTTTCTACCTCTCTAGCTAAAGAATACTTACAACCACACTTGTATGTTGAAATACTTCTACAACTAAGTCTTTAAATAATCATTTAGTTATCCAAATGATTGCTATTTCCTAAATAAAGAAACTACTTATTTTATCTCTCCTTAGGACTCTCCACCCACTTTTCCTATTGTAATTAAGGTTGTCAATATTCCTATTGAATTATAAGGAAGAAAGTTATTTAGATCACTTAGATAATAGTAAAACATATATATATGGAAATTACAAGCCTTCCCCAATATTTTTGATTGTTGCGATACTTATATAGAATATTAATTACTTTTTTTTTTTATCGTGATAGACTATATGAGAGTGTCACGACATTAAATATCCAAAACCACATTATCAAAATTAGGAATAAAGGAACAATTTAGTGGATTAGATGAAAATGATCTCAAAATATATTCTTGTTTATCATAAGGTGTCACTTCAAAGGAATACAAAAATGCTAATTATTTTAGTGCATAAAGGCTCATTTAGCAGCACCTAGAATTGGATTAGAATAGATTAACTATTAAATGGTATTAGATTAGGTTGGACTCTGTTGTACTGTTTAGTAGTATGTTGTGTTTGGTGCAATATAGGACTAAAATACAATACATAATATAAACTTTTCTTGATGTAGTTTTAATTATATTTTATTTATAATGTACATAATTAGGTTTTTCACAACTTTATTCGATCTTATTATTATTATTATATTGTAATTAGTAGGATATATATTGATTATTTGGTAAGCATGATTGGATTAGATTATTAAATAGGAGTAGATTAAATTAGATAGTATTATTTGATATTACAATGCAATATACACTAAAACAAAGTAAATATAACAACTCTTCTTAATGTAGTTTTAATTATATTTTATTTATAAATAAGTAAATAAATATTTTCAAAAATAGAAAAAGATAAATTTAAAGGATAATTTTGAATTTGTTTCTAAAAGTAGGTATATGAAATGAAATATATTTTTTGAGCTAAAAAAAATAAAAACTGGAATTTAATATATATATATATATATATATATATATATATATACACACACACATTTAGACATTTTAATAAAAAAATAAAAGAAAAAATGAAAAAGTCTCGCTCTGAAAGTAGGTTAATTTAGTCTCATGGAACTAGGACTAAAAAAAAAGGCCCGACCCTTTGTCCAATCTCCAAACATATATAACCCGGTCTCACCTTTTAGTCCAGCTCCTAAATGTCTCACCTTTTTCCCTTTATTTTTCAATTTAATTTAAAAAGAGAGGGGGACTTATGGTGGTATTCTTTTTTCACCTTTCATTTTAATAAATATTTGTTTTTCTTTTTTTTTTTTTTATAACTGAATACTTAAGTATATGTTATTTTAGATTTAGTATATTTATTTATATGTCAGTTTTAGTTTATTTTAAACTTAGCATATATATACTAATATTCCAGTCATTTAACTACAATATTTGAAAAAAAAATAGATATCTATCTAAAATAAGCCCAAAATTCAGTCATTTTGTTATAAAACCACTGAGTGTTAGTTATAAACAAATATATATCACACCTTTTACTTGGCAAAATTAGTCAATTGTATAGTAATAATCTGTTCTGACAATGAATTAAAACTGCTTATATATGAGCTCGTGAGTTGGTAATGTTGTTCAATAGATTTGGTTTGTCGTGCGATTAGTTACTTTCTATTATTTCAAGAAAAAAGTAAATAAATACGTGTTTTAAATATATGGATAGATATTCACTTTCTAATTTTTAGTGTATTTATACCCATTTTTTAAACAAATGTATACCACATGTATAAATGTAGATCATTATGTTTTATGTGGAAAAAAATAAATATAAAAACGTTTATCTTACAAACTATAAAGGATACCAATCTATTAGGTTTTTTTTTTTTTGTACCTATACATAGGTATCATTTTGACAAATGAAAATTTATCGTACACATTTTTTATAGTATAAAGTAAGAGAGAGAAATAGCGTTAGAAATGCACATTTTTTTATGTACCTCATTATAGTTGTTGGATCACTAGTAAATGATGATCCAATGGCTAAAATGAAAATACCTACACAAAAGTTAAAAAAAAAAAAATATATATATATATATATATATCTATTAGATTGGCAACTAATTATAAATGTATATATCACGCGATAAGATATTTCAATTAACCAATCAAGTTATTTGAGGTGACGAGTCAAATTACTTTAAATAAATCGAATGGTTATGGCAAGTAACTCGATCAATTATATTGAGTACTTTTGAAAATATCAATTTTAAAAGAAAAATAGTATTTCTAAATATTTTTAAAAAGTTCTATTTTCTAAATAGACTTTTTAAAATATGATATTTTTCATAAAATTGGGATTTTTTCAAAAAGCTTAGCCTATCCACAATTTTCAATTTGTCAAACTTTGGGCTTGATTTTTTTTTAAGAGGCTAGCCCAATCAAATATGTTAATATTAAGTAGAATTTCCTCCCACTTTGGAGTTGAACCCACGAAAGCCAAAATCTTTGGGAAAATTGACCTAGACAGTACTAATTTAGCACAAAATGATTTTTTAGCAGTTTTTTTCGAATTGACATTCATAATAGACACAATTTGTGACTACAAAATTATGACTTTATGACTTTTGTTAAGACTAATTATTAATTTTAAATTGTATCACCATTTGTCACAAAGGGTGACAAAAACCTAAAATGCTGTTAGAAAAGCTATTTTTCAAAACACTCCTGACCAAGTCATTTTAATCAAAACTACTTCTAATTTTGTCAATTTCCCAAATCTTTGTTGGGTCGACTTGATAGCGATTGGTCCAATTTGGAACTGGACTTTGACCAGAAAAAAAATCTTAAGGCCCGTTTGATATTTTGATTACTACTCTCTTTGTAAAGCTTTCTCTTGCCAATGTGGTTAAACTTGTACTTTCACAACATTACAGGACCCGAAAAAAAAAATGATAATACCTCAGATTTAAAGCGCATGTACTTTCAGTATTAAGAGAAGAAATTCAAAAATAAAAAGAGACAATAAAACATTCACATATAGAGATACGCATTTCTGCTTCATGTTGATTAATGTCTCTTTTCTTTTCCTGAAATACGACTTCATATTTGTTCACAAAAATGCTCAAACAGCCTGTAACTCTTACTAGTTGCTATATCAAAGATCAAAATATTATTCCAGCTGAACAGGTGCAAAAACACCCTCAAATCCTTTAGCACAACGTTCATAAACTTGGTTTTACCAAAAGAAAAAATAGCAAGTATGAAAAGAGAAAAGAACAACAAATTAAAATGATTTTTTTTTTTGTTGGGGAGGGGGGGGCGGGGGGAGTCGAGGGTCTCCACTCTTATAGTCGGTCAACCTTTCGAGACAAGTTGGTGGTGTCCCAAACCAGAACCCAGAAACTGAGACCTCTTCTGCTCTGTTCTGTTGTGCTCAGCTGTTTCCTAAAGTGGTCCCAACTCCTCCTCAGAATCTTCATTAGCTGTCTCTTAATATAGAGACCCCACACTAGGTGTGTGGGATCCAGTCACCCCCTCCATAGACATAGTCATTAGTCCAACTCCAGCCTCTATGCCCTTTTCTTTTTTTCTTTTCTTTTTTTGTTTTGTTTTGATAATAACTCCTTGACCCATTTCTTCAGCCCTTTTCTTTCACACTTCCCCGTGCTTCTAATTGTTTCTCCTTTTTAATTTATGGAAAATTATGGGAACTAAGAGTATTTTGTCTCTATTTTACTTTTTTTTTTTTATAAATATTTCGGAATTTTTGTTTCGATAGTCAAAAATTATATTTCTAATATTTTTTGGAGAGAAAAAAAATACTTATTTTAAAAATATCTTTACGTGATACTTAAATTATGTAACAATCTGTCATAATTTTTTGATAATCTGTTATCTTAATTTTGTTTTTTATTATTTTTTTTAAGAAAATTTTGTTTTTTTTTGTTATTAACTTTGTGATTAGAATTAGTCATTATAATTTAAAATTTATATATATCTTACTAAATTTGTCAGAATTTATCCTATAATTTAAAATCACAATTTGTGACGATATGGAAAACTTATTGAAAACTGTCGTTCTAAAAATACACAACATTACAGAAGATTTCTCTTGGCCTCTGACATTCTCCTTGCACGAGAATGAGAGTATATTTTTTGGATCCAAACAATATATAACCAAAAAAAAAAAAAAAAAGCAAAACACCCAAAAAGGTAACTATTTGGGAAGTGAAAAAATGAATAAAGAGGAAAAAAAATTACTCACTAGAGTTGGCCACCCGAGTGATTGTGATTGTAAATGGGTATGCTTCTCTTCCTTGTGAAAACTCTCACTTTCTTCAACCCCATATATCTTTGTATCAGGCTTTTTTTTTTTTTTTTTTTGTCTGGACTTGGAAGATTAGATTGAATGATTTTGGCTCGAGATGAAGGTGTCGATGGAGAGCTTGTAGCTGGAGCCGGAGATGTAGACAGGGCCACTTAAGCTGGTAATCGAAGTTTAGGCCTTGAGGTTAACGGAGTTCGGCTTGGTTGGTGTCCTTTGGGACCGAGTCGACTCAGCTAGGTTAGATCAGCAAGTTCGCAAGGGTGGTAGGGAGGAAGAAGCGTCGGAGGAAGTTGAGATGGGTTGGGCTTGGTCTGCCTAGGAAGGTCGAGTGATTGGGTTATGCTCGATGGCTTGGGTGGCCATCGGAGGAGAATGAGAAGGTCTGGGTTAGTCAAGGAAAGTTTGTCATTGGGTGATATTGGTTGGGCGGGTATTTTGATATTTTAGCTTATATGGGACTCTAGGAAAAAAAATTGAAAAATACTAATAGAAAAATAAAATAAAATGGAGGCAAGACACTCTTAGTTCCCCTAATTTCCCTTTATTCATCTCTTAACACTGTTACTAATATAGTATTAATTAATTGTGTCTAATATATCATCTCTGTGAGAGAATTCTACATTTCATTAACAATCTCACAAACATAAACCATCCTTTTAATCCTATCAACCACGAATGATCATGAGTAGTTGCAGACATACCACAAAGAAGAGAGAGAGAGAGATATTTAAAACATATGTCATTAAAGGTCAAACCAATTTTTATCTTTTATTGTCAAAACATATGGTATAGAAATTGTTATTACAGAAATAAAAGTTATCTGTAAATTAAACGTAAACAAAAAAAAAAAAAGAAAATCATGTTTTAGTAATACAAAATTTGTGAACAAAGAAATATTTAGGTGGTCTTCCACATATATATATATATATATATATATTATAATCTATAAGTTTTTGCTTTCATATCCTAATATAGAACCTGAAAATTAGTGGACTAACTAGTTATTTGATTATTTTTATATAACTAAATTTAAAAATTTATAATTAAATATCTAATTTACTTAATGATAAAAATAAAAATATAATATATTCTACCATTAAAATCTTTAAAAAATGAATATTTAGTAATAATTTTTTAAGCATAAACATTTATTCAAATAAATTTAAAAAATTAGTTCGTACTCCTAATTTTTTTTATATTTTTTTTAATCTTCTAGGTGGGACTTTGTACGGGGCACCGCCACATTTCTCCGCGTGGGTCGGACCGCAAGTGGCTCGTTCACACTTAAACCAGTTTGGGTTTAGTACTTTATTGGCTATATATTCCAGGTTCCACTCTATCTGTCTTCCCCCCTTATTAATTTGAAATAATATTATTATTTGCACTTTTATTAATTTATTAAAACCTATCGGCTCGAACTTTCTTCAACTTTGCATGCCCTCCTAGCTGCTCCAATGTTATATGGATAGCTACAACCTTCAAGAATCTCACATGGAATAGCGTGAGTTCATAAACTTGTAATCAACTAATTAAGAAATACATTCCTCAGTACCTATTTTAAAAAAAAAAATTACAAAAAGGAAACTATAGTATTCTTTTCTTAACCATATATTGTCAGGGTTTATGCCCTGAAAACATATATATTTTGGATATTTATTGAATTAATAAAATGACATTTTTTTATTTAAATTTGTGTATAATTAGTATGTCTTTAAATATCAGAAAATCCTTAGTTTATTTATGTGACCACAAATTTAGTATATGAGTATTATATACATGAGGATTAAATTTATAGATAATAAACTAAATATAGTATGTAATAATTAATTAAAGTTTGAGATCTTTAATTAAATATTATTAGTATAGTCCATTAACATTGAGAATGTGATAGTCTTATCCGGACTATTGATGTATTGACATTACAATGGAGGTACTTTATATAATTTGATTATATAAGACTACACCAGACATGATTTGAATCTCACATAAATTCCGTTAACTATTGAGAGTTCAAATAATGTCACTAGATGATCATATGTAGATCAATCTTAATCTTAAATAGTTGTAGACTCTTATTTATAACATTATGTTCTTTGACATACTTGTTAAAGGTTTGTTTCCTAAACAGACCGAAATACTTGTATCTTGGGAGAATGATGAGATGAATAACTGGGAATATAGCTTACAGATATGGAATCCATTCCTTCTATCAGGAAGCTAGAAAGGTGATTCCTTTGTGTATTGATTCAGAACTTGAACAGTTTGAGTACTCAATATATAATAGATTTATAAATTAATTTTTCATTAGAGAATCAATGGTACACACGGATAAATATATAATTGGAGAGGTAAACGGAATATAATTTAGCTCTAATTATGAATTTTTTATGGAGGATTGAACTACATGTAATGATTAAATCGATGGACTGCTTGATGTTTTCTGAATAAATTAATTCTGTAATTTCAAGAATGCAATTCCAGATTTTTAGCAGAGTAATACTGGAATTAATAAATTAGACAAATTAATTAAATATTTTAATTAATTGTCATAATTTATTAGAGTTTGAATTACAGGTCTATAAATCTCCAATTACACCTCTTACAAATATTGTACTGGATATTACATTATTTTTATTACTGCACATTTTGTCTAGATAAATAGTTTATCTATATGTAATTAATAATTGTTATTAATTAATTAATTACTTTAAATTTATGGAGAGATAAGTTTCCTAATTTATTTGAATTTTAAATTTAAAAATATCTAATTATCAGATAATTAGATAAATAGAAATTGGAAAACTGACTAAAATTTTTTTAAGATATATATAAATATATATATATATATTTTTTATAAAACCTTAAGTTAACAAAAGTTACGTTTTATCATTATTAAAAAAAAAAGCTCAGGGCCAAAACAAAAAAAAAAACGTTATATATATATATATATGTTAATTAATATGATTTGTTATTTTTTTCATTAAATAGTTTAATAAGTATATATATATATATATAAGGTGAAACCCTAGCAATATATACTATGTATTATTTTCTATAGAGACTCCATAAATTAGAGAAAAAAAGAAGAGTGTCTTCCTATTCTCTGTAGAACAAACTCTTGCAATCTCATGTGTTGAGAAAATTGCAAGGACCTAAAGTGTGAGTTTAAGAAATTGTACACAACGCCCACACGTTCATCCAGTTGTACTTGAGGCTTGGATTAGAATATTGTGATTTAGAAGACAGTAAAGCTAGGATCCACTGATAGGCTACATGAGATATTAGATATATTCTCTTTATTTATTCCTATTTGTTATGAATTAATTCTATGTACTCATAAAGTCAATTGTTTTGAGAAAATTTTTTATCATTCCTGGGTCAATCTTCCGCTGCAAAAATTATTTTTAAATCCAAAAATTAATACCAGAGCGATTGTATGAGTATATAGTATTAATTATTTGTATGCATAAATGGGTATTGCATTATTTTTTATATGTATTTGATGATGAATGGATGAGTTATCATATGATGGATGTATAGTTTATATTTGGTCGTTAATTATATGGTTCCTTAGATTTTAATTTTTTGTAATTTATTTTGATTAGATCAAAATATGTAAACCCTAATTTTGGGTATACACTTTGTTGTATTTTTCTTTCGTTTTCCTTCTAATGTACAAAGAAGAAGAGGGAGATGTTTTTTGCCCAGAGCCTACCCGTAATGAGAACCCATGCAACATGATATACGTAAATTATTTTCGTTAGAACATATTAATTATATTATATATATATGTATACGATATATATTATATTATATATAAACTAAACCGATTGGGCTAGACATTAACGTAGGAGAAAAGCATCTGGCAGAAACCAGACGCATAGGCTAGGCCCAAAACTACCGGGCACAATAGCCTGGTAGTATTGCTTATGTTGATAAGTATACGGGTTGGGCCAATATTGTCCAGCCCATTGGGTAGTTCACGTAGTGAATGTTTTGTGAAATTAATTCCAGCAATACCATTTTTTTACAAATCTGATTTGTAAAAATACTGAAAGAAAAAAAGAGGTTTAAGAAGACCAGTGGATAGTGTTTGAGCCTGTGTGCCTTTTGATTCTTTGTATTTTTATTATTTTATTGGGTTGTAATTTCCTAAGGGACCCAGCTAAATATTATTTTTTTAATTTTATTATTATATTATATTTAATATATATAACATGACCATGCATTATAACATGTCATTCATTATACCCACTTATTATCATTTATGAATATCATGCATACATATCGTATTCATGCTAAAATAGTTTAGTTAGAATATGACTAATTTAATTAGATTAAATAATTAGATAGGAATAAAAATATTGAATAATGTGATTTAAATATAATAGTTAAATTTAAGTAATATCACACTTATTTAATTTAGGCTATCCTTATTAATTGGATTAATTAGATTAGCCAAATTATTCCTATAATAATAAATTTAGATTTTTAGAAAATCTAGTAATTTATTTAGGACCAATAAGATTGGACTAATAGATTAACCTAGAAAATTATATTAGATATAATAACTAGGTTAAATAAAACATTATATGTTTATCAGTAAAAACACATAAGATTTTAAAATATTGAGTGGGAGAAGGGTATACGACAATATATCCCACGGTCTACATTATTGAATTATGCACCGTAAGATTTAATTGGCGCCAAGAGACGCTTAGATTTCATCCTCCCTACGGAGGGTGTCCATTTAAATTATTAACAAGGCTTAATTTCCAAGAGATAGGATTTTAGAATGTATTTCAAAATTGACCTACCCTATAGCGGCAATTTTGAATTAAGTTGCTAAAATCTGAAATAATAAGTTACACTTATGCGGATACAATTAAATTGTTAATAGTATCCTGACCATAAAACGGTAGTTTATAAATAAAAGAAAATATGAGATATTTTGATATTTTATTTATTAATTGAGAATGTCTCAATTCAATTAATAATTATGTGACATATCCTACGGTGACACCTAATTAGAGAAAATTGAATTACCGTAGAATTAGTAAATAAGTTTATGTGTTTACTTACTTGCATCATGCATCACATTTACTATTCTGAATTGTTTGTGATATTTATTTTCAAATATGTTGAATGTTAGTTTATTTATTTAATTTCAGCAAACATGTCAACTTTGAATCCAATTATCGCTTTATTCGCAAATAAAAAATTAGCTGGAGATAATTTTATCAAGTGGAAAAGTAATATGAACATCGTGCTTGTTAGTGAGGACTACAAGTTTGTGCTTACAGAGGAATGTCCTCTACAACTCGCTGCTAATGCTACACGTGCTACACAAGAAAGCTATGAAAAGTAGACTCATGCTAATAATAAAGCTCGCTGCTACGTGTTAGTAGGCATGACTGATGTGCTTAGAGCTAAGCACGAAAAGATGGAGACTGCTTATAAGATAATAGAGTCTCTCCTGGCCATATTTAGCCATCAATCTCACCATGACACCATTAAAAAGGCTATGAATACGAAGATGAAGAAACGAATTCCAGTAAGAGATCATGTTTTGAACATGATCAATTACTTAGGAGAGGCTGAAGTTTACGGGACTACGATCGATGACTACACCCAAGTGAGTATGATTTTGGAATCACTCTCACCTAATTTTCTTCAGTTCAAGAGCAACTATATTATGAACAAGTTGAATTATACGATGATTTAATTGCTCAATGAACTACAAACCTTCGAATCGATATCGAAAGATAACGGTAAAAATAGTTCAGCAACTGTTACTAAAGCATATGTTACAGAAGAAAATCCCTCTACTTCTAACAAAAATAAGAAGAGGAAGAACAAGATTGCCTTTGGGTCTAAGCCTAAAAAGAGCAAGAAGGGCAACATGAGCACCAAGAAGAACAACTCTAAGGACAAAAAGCCTAAGGGAAAATATTTTTACTGCAGAGTTAAAAGGCATTAGAAGAGAAACTGTAACAAGTATCTCTCTGAATTGAAAGAGAAGAAGAAAGGTAAATATGATTTACTTATTTTAGAAGCTTGTTTAGTAGAAGAAGATATATTTGATATATCTCTCTGGATAGTTTATTTAGGAGCCACTAATCATATTTGTTATTCTTTTTAGATGCTTAGTTCTTCAAGGGAGCTTGCTGACGGGGAATTCACAATGAGAGTAGGTAATGGAGCTAAAGTTTTGGCAACAGCAGTGGGAGTCGTTCGTCTTCATTTTAGGAATAAATTTTTGTTATTGAACAATATTTATTTTATTCCTGGTTTTCGTAGGAATTTGATTTCTATTTGAAGACTATTTAACAAATGTTTGGTATTTCTTTTCTTAATAATGAGATTATTATTTCTATAAATGGTTTAAATATTTGTTCTGCAAAACTAGAGAATGGACTTTACATGTTAAGGCCGGACAAACAATCACTACTTAATACTAAAATGTTAAAAGTAGAACATCCCAGACCTAAAAAGTAAAAAGTTTCTCATGACGATGATACGTATCTTTGGACCTTAGGTTAGGACATATCACTCTAGATAGGATAAAAAAACTTGTAAAGGATAGTCCTTTAAGATAACTAAATAGTGGCACTCTACCAGTTTGTGAATCTTATCTAGAAGGGAAAATGACTAAGAGACCTTTCTCAGCAAAGGGCGAAAAGGCCAAAGAACCCCTTGAGCTTGTGCATAGTGATATATGTGGTCCATTAAATGTACAAGAAAGAGGTGGTTACGAATACTTTGTCACATTTATTGACGATTATTCACGATATAGATATGTGTACCAAATGCAAAGAAAATCTGAAACCTTTGAAAAGTTCAAAGAATTCACAGCAGAAGCTGAAAAGCAATTAGGTAAGTTATTAAAAACTCTTCGATTAGACCAAAGAGGTGAATATCTTGATAATGAATTCAAGAATCACTTGCTAGAGAATGACATCCTATCTAAACTCACAGCACCTGGAACACCACAACAAAATGGTGTTATAGAAAGGAGAAACCGAACGTTGCTTGATATAGTTAGATCAATGATAAGCTACTCTTCCCTACCTCTTTCACTCTAGGGTTATACATTGCTAACCGCTGTTTATATTTTGAATGTAGTACCTTCCAAGTCTATCCAAAAGACACCTTTAGAGTTGTGGAATAGGCGCAAACCTAGTTTGTGTCACATCCGCATATAGGGGTGCCCAACACATGTACTGAAAGGAAAGATTGGGAAGCTAGAACCACGTACAGAGGTTTGTTTATTTGTAGGTTATCTAAAAGGCACAAGAGGAGGTTTGATTTATAGTCCTCAAAAGAAAAAGATATTTGTATCGACAAATGCCACTTTTCTTGAAAATAATTATATGACATATTTCAAACTTCGAAGTAAAGTTGTACTATAGGAATTACTTTCTGATCAAATCAGACCACAACCAACAACAGTTGTTGAACGATAAAATTATGAGACCACTATTCTATATCAGAATACCTTGGTAAATCGACGTAGTGGGAGGGTTATTAGACCACCTGCTTGCTATAGGGAAGTTGGAGAAGCACATGTTACTGTTTCTAATAGTAGCCAAGATAACCTATTGACATACAAACATGCAATGGAAGATTCTGATAAGGAAAAATGGCAAGAGGCCATGAACCAAGAAATGGAATCTATGTATTCTAATTCTTTCTAGGAACTTGTAGATCCACCTGAAGATGTCAGGTCCATTGGATGTAAATAGATCTATAAAAGAAAAAGAGATGCAGATGGAAAAGTAGAAACGTTCAAGGCAAGGTTAGTGGCAAAGGATATACCCAAAAAGAAGGAGTTGATTATGAAGAGACTTTCTCGCCAGTAGCTATGCTTAAATTCATACGTATCCTCTTATCTATTGCCATATGTTTAGACTATGAAATAGGGCAAATAGACATCAATACAACTTTTTTGAATGGCTATCTTGAAGAAAGTATCTATATGGTGCAACCAGAAGATTTTGTAGCTAAAGGCCAAAAGTAAAAAATTTACAAACTACTTAGGTCCATTTAACTTCAAGATCATGGAATCTAAGATTTGATGAGATGATAAAATCTTATGGTTTTGATCAAAATGTTAATAAACTTTGTGTATACAAGTACATCAAAGACAAGAAAGTTGTCTTCCTAGTTCTTTATGTAGATGATATTTTACTCATTAGGAATGATGCGGAAATATTATCTAATATAAAAAAGTGACTAGCCAAGCAATTCTAAATAAAAGATTTGGGATAAGCAAGTTATGTGCTTGGAATCTAGATTATTTGAGATCGCAAGAATAGACTTTTGGCACTATCTCATGCATCTTATATTGATAAGGTACTCATTCGTTTTTCGATGCAAAACTCCAAGAAAGGGCCGTCACCTTCTCGATATAGAATTATCCTTTCCAAAGAGCAATGTTCTAAGACACCTTAAGATGAAGAAAATATGAAACGAGTTCCTTATGCATCTGCAATTGGCAGCCTTATGTATGCCATATTGTGTACTAGGTCTGACATATGCTACGTAGTAGGGATAGTCAGTCGTTTTCAATCAAATCCAAGATTAGATCACTGGATAACGGTAAAGTATATTCTCAAATATCTAAGGAGAATAAGAAATTTATTCAAGTCATGACTTGATACCTTTTGGTTACACTAATTCTGATTTTCAATCAGATAAAGGTACTCGAAAGTCAACATCTGGGTCAATGTTCACTCTTGGTGGAGGAGCCGTTGTCTGGAGATGTATTAAACAATCCAGTACTGCATATTCTACTATGGAAGCAGAATATATAGTAGCTTATAAAGCTGCTAAAGAAGCAGTTTAGCTCAGAAAGTTCTTTACTGATTTGAAAGTTATTCTAAATATGGATAAGCCATTGACTTTATACTACGACAATAGTGGAGTAGTGGCGAATTCAAAAGAACTAAGAAGTTAGAAGAGAGGAAAGTATATAGAGATGAAGTATCATCTGATTAGAGCATCGAGGATATGTGGTCGTTATGAAGATAGCATCCGAATACAACATTGCTGATCCTTTTACAAAAGTACTTCCAGCGAAGACGTTTGAGAGTCACTTAAAGGGTTTAAGATTGAGAGATATGTCTTACCTACTTTAGGGCAAGTTGGAGATTGTTAAAGTTTATGCCCTAAAAGCATGCATATTTTGGATATTTACTAAATTAATAAAATGACATTTTTCTATTTGAATTTGTGCATAATTGGTATGCCTTTAAATATTAAAAAATCCGTAATTTATTTATGTGACCATAAATTTAGTTTATAAGTGTTATATACATGAGGATTAAATTTATGGACAATAAACTAAATATAGTCCGTAATAATTAATTAAAATTTGGGATATTCAGTTAAATATTATTAGTACAGTCCATTAACATTGAGAATGTAATAGTCTTATTCGGACTATTGATATGTTGACATCATAATGAAGGTACTTTATATAATTTGATTATATAGGATTGGACCAGACATAATTTGAATCTCACATAAATTCCGTTTACTGTTGAGGGTTCAAATAATGTCACTAGATGATCATAAGTAGATCAATCTTAATCCTAAGTAGTTATAGACTCCTATTTATAACATTGTATTCTTTGACATACTTGTTAAAGGTTTGTTTCCTAAATAGACCAAAATACTTGTATCTTGAGAGCATAATGAGATGAGTAGCTGAGAATGTAACTTATAGATATGGAATTCATTCATTCCATTAGGAAGCTAGAAAGATGATTCCCTTGTGTATTAATTTATAACTTGAACAGTTTGAGTACTTAATTTATAATAGATTTATAAATTAATTATTCATTAGAGAATCAATGGAACACACGGATAAAGATGTAATTGGAGAGGTAAACGGAATATAACCTAGTTCCAATTATGAATTATCTATAGATGATTGAACTACATGTAATGATTAAATCGATGGACTGCTCGATGTTTTCTGAGTAAATTAATTATGTAATTTCAAGATTGCAATTCCAGATTTTTAGTGGAGTAATACTGGAATTAATAAATTAGACAAATTAATTAAAGAGTTTAATTAATTATCATAATTTATTGGAGTGTGAATTACAGATACATAGGTCCCCAATTCTACCTCTTATAAACACTGTACTGGATATTATATTATTTCTATTACTATACACTTTGTCTAGATAAACACTGTACTGGATATTAGAATTAATTCATTTAAATTTATGGAGAGATAAGTTTCCTAATTTGTTTGAATTTTAAATTTAAAATATCTAATAATCAGATAATTAGATAAATAGAAATTGGGAAACTGACTAAATTTTTTTTTTGAGATATATATATATATATATTAATTAATTAGATTAATTAATTTAAACTTATATATATATAACCTTACGTTAACAAAAGTTATGTTTTATTATTATTAAAAAAAAGCTTAGGACCAAAATAAAAAAAAAACGTTATATATATGTTAATTAATGTTAATTAATTTTTTTTTAAAATATAGTTTAATAAGTATATATATATATAGATATATTTATATATAAGGTGAAACCCCAGCAATATATACTACGTATTATTTTTTATAGAGCCTCCATAAACTAGAGAGAAAAAGAAGAGTGTCTTCCTATTCTTTATAGAACAAACTCTTGCAATCTCATGTATTAAGAAAATTACAAGGGTCTAAAGTATGAGTTTAAGAAATTATATGCAACGCCCACACGTTCATTCAGTTATGCTTGAGACTTAGATTGGAAGATCGTGGTTTAGAAGACAGTAAAGCTAGGATCCGCTGATAGGCTACATGAGGTATTAGATCTATTTTCTTTGTTTATCCCTATTTATTATGAATTAATACTGTGCACTCATATAGTCAATTGTTTTGATAAAATTTTTTATTATTCCTGAACCAATCTTTCGCTGCGAAAATCATTTTTAAATCCAGTGTATATATTATAGGAAAACTTACACAAACAATCCTTATTTTACGTCAAAATCACAGTTACAACTCTTAGACCAAAATTTTTTAAACTAACACCTCTAAAACACCACCCTCTTTTAGTTAAATTTGATTAAAATGTTACTTTATACATAAAATTTTCAGTTACTTTAATTTTTTTAATTAAAACAACATCTATTTACTAAAATTAAAAGAATAACATAGCTAAGTGGTGAAAGTTTTATTGATTTTTTAAATCTTTTTTACACAATGGTGTCATCGTGATTTGGGCGCAAAGCAGGGATGTAAGAATAATTATCCCTATTTTTATATTTTCATGACTTTTCTCAAAATGCATCTCCATTTATAAGTGACATTTTATTTTATTTTATTTTGATATATACATATATATATATATATATTTGACATTTTAAGTCCCTTAAGTCTCACTTCGGCTGGATGATCTGAGACAGTACAAAATACTAAATGGATCCCCCACTACCATGTGTATACAAATTTTAAATGGTCGTAAGACTGCCTTAAACGCCATTTGGTTGTTCTTCCTCTTTATGTAATTTTTCTTAACTGATCTAATTATCAAGCAACTTTACTTAGAGAGAGAGAGAGAGAGAGAGAGAGAGAGAGAAATACGCAGGCATTTCAGGTTCTTTTTTTTTTTTTTAAATAAAGAAATAAAGAAAAATTAGTGAAAAAGAAAGATAAACTATGTTTCTTAACTAGGAGCAAACATGGAAAATCAATTGACCTCACGCAATACCTATTTTATGCAAAAAGGGGTGCATTATATGACTAGGCTAAGGCTATATATGGTTGCAACATTATTTTGTCATCACTTATTAAAAGAAAAATAGAAAATAAAACAATATTTGTCATCAATTCATGCCCATCACATCCTTCATGCTAAAGCTAAAGCACAGTATAAACATTTACAAATTTCATGTGCAATAAAAGTGTAAAAATTTGGATTTTTGTGATAGATCTCTATGTTGAAATTTGTCTAAAACGCCAAATATAATATATACACATATATTCGTTGATGATTATTTTTCAAATTAAAGTGAGTGAATTGCCACGGATTGTTTTATTGTCAGCAATCTTTCAACTACCATAGCGTCAGATTAAGTTAATTATTATTTCTTAAAAAAGGATTAAGCGAATTATTAAGCCTATCTTATCCCCTGCCATATGTAAACAAAAAGAGTAACAATAAGACAAAAAAAACCGTGATTAGGTGGTCTAACATATACTCATTGTTGCATAGCTTCCTTAAAAAAGATTCAGGAGGGTATTACGATAAAAACCTCAAAACTTTAATTAGCTATTCATCATCTTCATACGTATGTGACCAATCTGATTTGGACAACAAAACTTTAGTCAATTTTCTTCCCTTTTATTTTTATTCCAATTTTTATTTATAAATGTGCTAACCTCACCCGAATTTGACTTAGACGTATAGCATATGCAAGAAATAATGGATTTTATTATTGGGATGCTTCCTTAATATTAATATTTAAGTAAAAATTTTATTGATTAAAATGCTAATATTAATTGAAAGAAACCCCCTCCTGACCGTTGTTTATTATATCCGTAAGGCAGTAGAACTATTTTTGGTCACGTTTAGATGGCTTGCCCTTTATAAACTTTCTCGTCTATTCGTCTGACAAAACATTATTTCGATTTTATTGAAAGAGTAGTCTTCTAAGAAGTGAAGATTTTTTTTTCCTTACTTTTTTTAGAGGATATCGGGTGAAAGTTAATACGTTTTGTATTAATATATATAATATATAACGGATCACTAATTAATTAGTGATAATAAACGTGCCGCCGTTTAATCTATTATAGAATATTTTATATATATATATATATATACATATATATATCTTTCATTTTTGCAACTGTTTTTTTAATAAATATCTATGTGTGGGACCCGTTCCCAAGTTATACACCACGTGGATGATTAAGTGGCAGAACATGTCACGAACGGGGTCCATCATCCGACAGACATCGAGAGTGATTAACTAAAGGCCATGCGGGTCACACGTGATTTCACAATTGGCCGTTGGGCTGTCCGAGGTTAGGACCAAGCCCATCACAGACCCTGGACGGACTCGGCCTAGTCAGACCCTTATCTCGACAGCTAGGGGGTCGGAAGCCCCAAGGGTCTTCCACTAAAATACGATGGAAAGTAACTCATAACTCCAAACCCAGACAGAGCATTTAATGCGATCTTAGATAGGCGTGCGTAGGGGGCAAGCCGTCCTGACAGAACGGCGATTTGACCGAATCTCACCCCTGACAGATTCAAGCTATAGGGGGCGGCGGAAACCAGGCTACATCGATACAGAGGTGATCATGGTAATCTCGGCCCGTGATCTCTGAGAAACATTTGGAGAAAAAAGGTACTCAGTCCTGAGATTGAGACCCGAGTGGTTCACAATCTCTGGACTACATATATATGAGTCATGCGTTCCCGAGAGGGGCATGTACGCTTACAAAAAAGAAGTGTATGAAAAAAGCTTATGAGCAAGAAACAAACATATACGCATATAGAACTAATTCCTTGCTACCCTGAGTCAAAGATAGGCCACTGACTTAAGCATCGGAGAGTCTTTGCAGGTGGCCAACCCCGCCTCTCCGATCCTGCCTGGAGTTCAGGGCACTTTTGGGATAGCAAGGACACGTGGACAGTTGGAGAGTACAGCATCAGCGGTTCAGAGACACGTGGACGGCTGGTGAGAAACCGCTCCAACAGTTTGGCGCCGTCTGTGGGAATTAACGGTTGAGCGTGAGAAAAAGAGTGAGAAACTCACGATCACGCTCTCCACGAACAAAAGGCCATACAACGTCGGATGGCACCCTCGAGGATGACAACCAGGAGCACACGTCCCGACGCCAAAGGGAGCTCCTGAGAAGCACGACCAGACCTAGAGTAGAAGCTAGATTAGACGCTCACTGCCCTCTCAGAAGCGAACCGGAATGCCAAGATGGCCCATGAGGCCGTACTGAGTTTTAAGGACGAAGTCGCGGAGGTACGCAGAGATAACATCCGCATCGAAGGTCTGCTAGCGAGTGAAGACAGAAGCCAGCGGAGAAAAGATTTTGACGAAGAAGTCCAACAAGAATTTGGAAGCCAACCACGAGGAGAAGTTCCCGCCTCATCAGGATCGCGGATGCAGGGGGTGCGGAAAAGCCAGTCGAGACCCCTCCAGGCAAGGGGGGCGATGGGCGGAAGACCCCATGGAAGCCCAGGAAGTACGCCTCCCGATTGGAAGCAGGAGATAATGGCAGAGTTGGGAAAGAGACTCGGGGCCCATCACAGCCAGACCCCCGATGATCTGGCAGAGCAAACGGTGCGAGGGATCAATCGAACGGCCTTCGCCGACTGGATCCAAATGGAGCCCAGGCCGAGGGACTTCACAACCCTGACCTTCAAGTCGTTCAAGGGGAAAACTGACCTCCTCGATCACATATACCACTTCCAGTAGAAGATGGCTTTGGAAATCAGGGATGAGGCCGTGACCTGTAAAGACTTCTCTACGACTCTGGCGGAACCAGCTCTACTATAGTTCAGACAGCTCCTGGAAAAATCCATAAACGGGTTCGAAGATTTCTGCAAACTTTTCCTAAAGCAGTACGCAGGTGTCCGGAGACAGCAAAAAACCATGCGAGATCTTGACCGGTTGGAGCAGGCCGCAGATGAGTCCCCACGAGACTACCTATCGCGTTTCCTCGAGGTAATGTCCCTAGTCCATAACGCAGACTCAGTCCAAGCTATAGGATCGTTTGTCAGGAGCCTATAGCCAGGATCAATACTATCGGACCACCTCCTTTTGAATCTCCCGTATGATATGGCGGACGTCCAGTCGAAGTCAGAAGGGGTATTCAGGATGCTGGAAAGCCACCAGAAGGCGCCTAAGACCTCCGCTGCGATAACAACGGCGCTAGCACAACCCCCAGCCCTGTAGGGGATAAAGAGACCCTCGCCAGACCAAGCTGCGACTCCGAAACGGGAAGCCTCCGTTCGAAGCAATCAGGAAGATGGCAAGAGGAGGAAGACGTCATGCGACCCTCTGCCGAAGTATGAGCTCAACACGCCAATCGACGTGACCTATCTCCAAAGCAAGGATAAGGGCATTTTCAAAGACCCACCCAAATCTGGCATCCCTGAGCATATGAAATACAGGAACAGGTATTGCCAATTTCACAAAGACTTCAGGCACGATACCGTCCACTACCGCAACCTCTATGCACAGGTCATGATGGCGATCCACGCCGACAGGTTGAAACAATATGTGAAAACTGGTGGAACCCAGCTGCTGGAAGACGTCACCAGGCCTGAAAAAGAGAAGCAGACCTAAGCCTCTGGGTCAGGAGTGCAGACCTTCAGGATAGTGCCGACCATTGTGGGCAGACCAGAGCTGACCCAAGAGCAGGAGAAGAAGGAAAAAAGCCTCAAAAGAGCTGAAAGATGAGTGAAGCGCCTAAGGGGGATGGGTCATTCTGTCTACCATTTGATGTCAGGAGAGAGTCGCATCTCTGCAGCCCTTATCGTTTTCACCCAACAAGATTTAACTACGGTGCGCCTGCCTCACGATGACCCCTTAGTGATTAAACTGCAGATCGGCTCCGCATTGGTCGGAAGGGTCTTGGTCGACGGTGGAAGCATCGTCGATATCCTATTCCTTAGCACATTCGAAAATATGGGCTTGGATTGAAGTGCACTCAGGCCAACCTATCAACCGCTATTCGCTTTCGACAGTACTAAGGTCTGCCCCTTGGGCATCGTGATCCTTAATGTTTGCGCTGCTGAGAAATGCTTGGACGTAGACTTCGTCGTCATTGACTGCCAATCTTCCTTCAACGTCATCATGGGAAGGGGATGGATCCACACCATGCATGGGGTCGCTTCCACCCTCCACTAGGTCTTAAGATGTCTATCAAAGGACGATACCTATACGATAGACATCAAAGGAGACTAGACATCAACAAGAAAATGCTTTTCAACTGCCCTAGAATGAGCCGACACGAATGCAAGCAGCCGCTGGAAGACGTCACCAGGCCTGAAAAAGGGAAGCAGACCCAAGCCTCTGGTCAGGAGAGCAGACCTTGAGGATAGTGCCGACCATCGTGGGCAGACCAGAGCCGACCCAGGAGCAGGAGGAGAAGGAAAAAAGCCTCAAAAGAGCTGAAAGAGGAGTGAAGTGCCTAAGGGGGATGGGCCATTCCGTCTACCATTTGACGTCGGGAGAGAGTCGCACCTCTGCAGCCCCCATCGTTTTCACACAGCAAGATTTAACTACAGTCTGATGGCCTGGAATCCACGATCAAGGAGCTGGTAGCGGTCCCTTTGAAAGAGGTAGAGCCGGCGAGGGTAGTTCTAATCGGGGCCTTATTACCCGAGGAGCAAAGGAACGAAATGTTGGGATTCCTGAGGCAGAATGAGGATATCTTCGTGTGGTCCCACGACGACATGCCCAGGATAGACCCCGCACACACCTGCCACCGGCTGAATATAGATCCCAATTTCCCTTGCAGAAACCTCAAAAGTTCGCACCAGAGAAAAACAGAGTGATCAACAAGGAGGTAGAGAAGCTGCTGGAGAACAGTCTGATCAGGGAATGCGCGTATGTGAGTTAGATCTCCAACCCAGTGGTGGTAAAAAAGAAAAACGACGACGACCGTATTTGCATAGACTTCACCAATCTGAACAAGGCCTGCCCAAAAGATAACTTCCCCCTACCAAGAATCGACCAAATGGTAGATGCGACGGTGGGATTCAACAGAATGAATTTTTGGATGCCTACTCTGGGTACAACCAGATTCCCCTGTACGCGGAAGTTCAGGTCCACACGGCTTTTATTATGGAGCGTGGTCTGTATTGCTACAGACGTATGCCATTTGGCTTGAAGAACGTGGGGGCAACCTACTAGAGGTTCATGAATAAAATGTTCGATAGGCTACTAGGGAAGACTATGGAGGCCTATATAGACGACATGATCGTGAAGAGCAGAGAAGATTCAGACCATCTGTGACACCTAGATGAATGTTTTCAGATTTTGAGGCAATATCGGATGTGTCTGAATCCCAAGAAATATGCGTTTAGGGTGTCCTCTGGTAAATTCCTAGGGCATATCGTGAGCATGAGGGGTATTGAGGCAAACCCGACCCAGCTGACCTCGATCGCAGATGTGCAGAGACCCTCGACCATTCGGGAGGTCCAACACCTGACTGGGAAGATAGCTGCTCTCAGCCGATTCGTTTCCAAGATGTCCGACCGATGCAAACCTTTCTTTCGATGCTTGAAGAAAAGCTCTACTATCATTTGGGGGGAGGAACAGGACAGGACACTGACAGATCTCAAGCTGTATTTGAGTCACCCCCTATCTTGGCTTCCCCAGCATAGGGAGAGCGCATGTACACCTATTTAGTAGTGTCCGAAGTAGTGATCAGCGCCGTACTGTTCATCGAGGAGGGCGGCAAACAGAAACCGGTATTTTATATAAGCCGCATGCTTCTGGATGCTGAGACACGATATAGTGTGGCAGAAAAGCTGATCCTCGCTCTGGTCAACGCTAAAAAAAAACTCCGGCAGTACTTTGAGGCACACTAGGTCACCGTGTATACGGATTTCCCCATCCGCCAAATTTTGGCCAAACCAGACCTGTCGAGACGACTGACCAAGTGGGCCATCGAGCTGGGAATATACGATATCGAGTATCGGCCTCGAGTGGCGAAGAAAGGACAGGTCATGGCAGATTTTCTGGTGGAAATCGAATCCTTCGGCGAGCAGCACGACCCGTCTCAGATGTCTCAACTTCACCCCCCTTCAGCCCGAACACTCTATACTGATGGATCCACGAATGCCTCAGGGTCAGGTATCAGGATAGTCCTGCAGACCCCAACGGGTCTCAGAGTTGAGAAAGCATTGAGGCTCGGCTTCCAGGCGACTAACAATGAGGCGGAGTACGAGGTACTGCTACAAGGCCTTGAGCTGGCACTACACTTCGGAGTGGAAAACATCGCAGTAAAGACCGACTCGCAGTTGATCGCGGGTCAGGTTAGGGGAAACTTCGAAGTAAAAGAACCAAGACTGCATAGGTACTTCTCCAAGGTAATGGGGGTAAAAGCTCGTTTTGACAATTTCAATATCGAACCGATCTCCAAGGAGATGAACCAGAGGGCCGACGAGCTAGCCAGAAGTGCGTCAACTAGGGGTACGGCTGGAAGCATAGAAATTCTCCTAGAAGACGGGAGCGTGGAGGACCCCCCGCAGACCCTTGCGCACCATGTGTTCGCAACCGGAATTGCTGACGAAGGATGGATGAAACCCATCACCCAGTATTTGACGTTGGGGAACCTACCCGCGGACCCCCGAGAAGCAAGGTCGGTTAGGTTAAAGGCCGCCAGGTACTCGATGGTGGGGGAACGACTATATAGGAGATCGACAATGGGTTCGATGCTGCGGTGCATAGGTCCCATCGAAGTGCAAAAGCTAATGGAGGAAATCCACGAGGGAGTATGTGGCAACCACTCCGGCGGACACAACCTCGCCCATAAGGCTCTAATGGCTGGGTACTTCTGGCCATACATGATGACAGAGGTGGCCCGATTCGTTAAGAAATGTGATAAATGCCAGAGGTTCACCCCAATGAAACGCCAACCCGCGGAGGTACTTTATTCGAACATAACCGCCTGGCCGTTTGCCAAATGGGGTCTGGAGATCATCGGGGAACTCCCTAGGAGTCCAGAAGGAAGGAGGTACGTCTTGTTGGCCACGGATTACTTCACCAAATGGGTAGAAGCTGAAGCCTACACGACCGTTAGCAAGACAAATACAATTAACTTCATCTGGAAGAACATAATCTGTCAGTTCGGGATTCCGAAAGAGATACACGCCGATCATGGCACACAGTTCCAAAATACTAAGGTCAAGGAACTGTGCAAGCTGTATGTAATAAGGCTCAGTTTCTCTTCCGTGAACTACCCTCAGGGGAACGGTCAAGCAGAGGCAACGAACAAAGCCATATTCAACAACATCAAAAAGAACTTGCAGGAGGCTAAAGGTAAGTGGTTAGAAGAGCTGCCGGCCGTTGTATGGGCTCATCGAACCACAGAGCGGAGGTCGACTCGAAGAACGCCATTCACCATGGTCTATGCCTCAGAGGCTGTGATCCTAACCGAAGTCGGCCTCCCGACCCTCCGTTCCGAAGTGGTAAGAGATCCCCCCGTTAAACGAAGGCCAGCTAAGCCACAACACAGACCACCTGAAGGAAACGAGAGACTTGGCCCTGGTCCACTTGGCTTTGTACCACCAGCAGGCTAGAGCCTACTATGCAAAAAAGGTTAGAGCTCGACAATTTAACACCGGGGATCGGGTCCTGAAAGTTAGAACAGGGAATTCATCGAAACTAGACTCCAATTGGATCGGACCCTATGAGATGATCAAGGCGCTCAACAATGGTGCATATGTCCTGAAAGAGCTCAAGACTGGGAAAAACTTGCCGAACACTTGGAACGCTCAGCACTTGAAAAAGTATCACATGTAAGATGCTTGCATATGATGTAAGACCATGTGAATGCTTATATTATTGAAAAGTTTAAGTCCAAGACAGGTCAAGTTTCCTATTTGTCGCATGGATTCATCTTTTGGTTTGCTATGGAAAAGGGGTCCACCCACAGGGGCAGACCCCACATACTATTCAAGCGTGAAACCCACGTGAACGCTTATATTATTAAAAAAGCCTGATTCTGAAACAGGTCAGATCTACTGCCACACAGAAAAGGGTCTGCCCATAGTGGCAGACCCAACGTTTTATTTACATAGGCAAAAGATCCTACCAAGGTGCTACGGAGAAAGGTCTGCCCATAGTGACAGACCCCACGCCTCAGTTGCATAGGCAGAAAATCATGCCGGGTTGCCACCAAAAAGGGTCTTCCACATTTGCGGACCATACGCACAACTCGCACAATCAATGATCGTACTATGGGAGTCACGTCACTTGTCAACGACCCGAGAAAATGTACGAAGAGGAAACTGCTGCGCAACTAAAAACTTGCTAGTAGACCTCAAAAACGCTCGTACTATGGGAGTCACGTCACTCGTCGACGACCCGAGAAAATGTACGAAGAGGAAACTGCTGTGCAACCAAAAACTTGCCAGCATACCTCAAAAACGCTCGTACTATGGGAGTCACGTCGCTCGTCGACGACCTGAGAAAACGTACGAAAAGGAAATAACTGTCGGTTCCGAGCACGGTCCCATTTGGGGTCGGAAAAGTCCAACCACACGCGCCGGTCGAACTCTGCCAAAACAAATTACAACAAGAGTTACGCCTCCGTGAGACCGGATGAGTCAAAGCTTGCACCCCTATCTCCGGAACCAATCTTGGCAGTCATGACCCGAGGAGGACTCACTAATAGTCCGAAATCGAGTCCATACAATTATTTATATAGACGGCCGGACGCAGTCAACAAAGAAAAAGAAAAGAGACTAAAGAGAATTGCACTGTTTTTATTATTTATTCGAAGGATTACAACGAAGGACAGCTTTACAAATGTACAAAGTTAGAGACCCTAGTTACCTCCGTCTATGGGAGCGTGGCCAATCCTGGTGCTTGGACCGACCCCAGTGGAGGGTGGCATGCTAGGGTCGGATTCGTCACTAGATACAATGACCGCGCCACCGAGACTAGGCTGAGCGTCAGGGGTTTCCAAAGTTCGATCTGGCAGACCGGAAATGGGGATAAACTCGATGGCACCAGAAGCAGATGTAGAGGGCCCATCCTTCTCCACGGCAAGCATCTTTAGCACATCATCCGGATACGTGATACTGTCTCTTCCCCGAGTTTCTGTATATAGTGCTTGACAGATTAGTGGTCCCTCTCGACGCCTTTCTGATCGTCAAATTGGTCTGGTGTTACCACCTCAGCGTGGCCTTCGAACTCTCTATTCTCCTAGCCAAACTTGTAACTTTCCGCAGAAAGGACGTCCACCTGCCTCTGGTACCTCGTTTTTAATTTTTTCGCATCCGCTAACCTATCCTTCAGCGCCGCCAACCTGAGCTCTGCTTGCCGCTGCAATAAGTCGACCAAAAAAGTGTTAATGTCGGCAAGGTCCTCGCCATGTTTGCGGGACATCTCCATATGAGCACCCATCAGATTTTTGTGATCCAGGAAGAGATATCGATTTACCTCGTTAGACCGGTCAAGCCTGCGTTGTAGAGAATGGGCCTCTAGCTTGGCTTTCGCGTCGGCTTTCCTCACTTCTTTGGTATCGTCGACAGCCTTGTCACGAGCGACGAAAGCCAGCCCCATCTCTACCCCAGCACTCTGCAATTCCTGCTCCTTGACCTTTAGCTCGTTCTGAGCTAGTCTGGCAGTCTCGGACTGGGCAAGTTTGTCAACCTTTGCCTCAGCTAGTCTCGCTGCCAGCTCCTCGCATCTAGTCCTCTCGACGCTCAGAGCGTGAGCCACCACGCTGCTGACCCTCGCCTCCTCGAGGCTCTGATATATGTCAAAGTCAGACCTCAATTCGGTGAGGGCGGCCTCGCTACGCTCGACCAGTGTAAAGCGGGAACTCAGCTCCTTGGTCAAATCCCTGACACGAGAGGAGTAGAAAGACTGGATGGCGGCTAGCTGCAAGTTAAATAAAAAAGGAGGGGGTCAGCATTTAGCAAGGATGCTGAAAAATATAGAAGCAACTGAATAGACCAAACCTGTGCGAAGGTACGCTTGCTAACCAGCTCAACGTTCTCCAAAGAGAGCGCCTCCAGCTCTGACTCTGCGGCTGGACCCTCTCTTTGGGCATCGCTCGTCCCAGGGGAACATGGCCCCGCCCAGCTAGCCATGAGGGCACCTTTTCCGCCAGCCGGGCATGCCCCCGAGGCAATGGCGGCAGGGACGGAGGGAAGCTCAGTGCCACCAGGAGCGCCATCGGCCACGGAGGGAGGTGGTGCATCTCCTTTGGACAGGCCACTGCACACCGACCTTTTTCTCTTTAGAAGGGTCAGCGTGGCCCCATCGTCGTCACTATCAGATGAGGGGGCAATCCTGCCCCTCTTCTCTGCCTGGCCCTCCTCTTCATTAGACGGGCCGACCTCATGTTGCCGCTTTATGGGGACTGGGGGAAGGGAGGATAGTCTGGACTTCAGTCTCGAAGCCCCCCCACTGAACTAAGCGATCTCCCCGCTGAGGCTAATAGCGCTCGATTTCGGATCAGAGTCAGGGGTGGATGAGATTGCTGCAGTAGACCCCCTAGCCAAACTCGGCGGCGTCTCTTCCCCATGCACGCTCCGTGTAGCAGACGGTCCCCCGGATGGAGGTCTGTCAGCGTTGGAGTGGGGGATCACAGGCACTTCATCTCCGGAGAATACCACGAGGTGCCGGCCAGTGGGTGCCTTAGTGCGAGCCTAATGTGCCGCGGCTCCCCCTTTGATGGGTGAGGGGTCAGCCGATGGGCTTGTCTCACCCATCAAAGGATGCGAAAACGAACTCACCCCTAGCCCTCTTGGGGGCAGCGGTTTCCTCCCTGCGGAGCCTGACACACTCCTTGGCCACAAGTCTCACGGCTTCCTCGAGCTCATGGCTAGACAGCGCCACCAGGTCGTTGGTGCCCGCCAGTTGGCTTGAAGCCGTAACCTGCTGACCCACCATTGCGATCCGGCCATATTCGTCTCGGCGGAATCGGTTCAAAGCAGAGGCGTCAAGTCGGCTCCGCATGCGCTTTGTGATGACCCAGGAATCCAGGGGGAATGGATGGTACGAAACCATCCTGGGCATCATGTTCATCGTCAGGGGGTTGAGAACGGCCCGGATGTGCCTGCAGTCCCCAGGAGATCCAAAGATGATGATCCCTTCTAAGCCTTTGAGCCACTCGGCCGACAAATGCGGCTCAAACCTGTTCTCTTCTGCCGAGGCTGCACAAGACAAAATAGCATGAGCAATAACATACGGGGAAGGCACAGACCCAAAAATCACGACCTAGAACTTACTCTGCAGGAAGGCTGAGGGAACTTGGAAGTGCTCTCCATTCACCCAAGGGGAGCACCACGCCACCCCAACGGCGTATAGCTTGGCATGGGAGTCCCATTGTTTATTTGACCTTAGCAGGCCCCAAAAGATATGACGTCCTGACAGTGGTTGGAGGTAAAATGTGGGATAGGAACTCTTCTTGGGGATGAGGTTGAGCTTGTAAGCATAAAAGACCACCTCCAGGTCAATATGCAAATTATAGAGTAGTGACAGGGCGGAAAGCCCCATTAGAATTATGACCCTGTTTGTGTTCAATTGCATCGGTGGATCCCCGTCAAAGAGAAAAATTGGTAGAACAGAGGAGGAAGGAGGAATCACAGCCAGTCCAGATGTTTTCTACCCATGATGATAAAGTCTTCGGGGGCACAAGGACGGAGATACCAATCCACAGGGCCCTCGACCCTTTGCAGCGTCACTCCACCAGGGAGGCAGAGTTGTCTCCTTAGTGAATCCAGCTCTGAATCCAGACAGGGGGCAATTCGTGATTTTGACTTGAAGCCATTGTTCTGAATACGAGTGAAAGAGTGAAAGTCTCTAGAAGGGAAGAAATCGGAAACCCTAAGATTTTATAAGGCTAGAATAATTGAAGATTTTAGTAAAGTGGAAAATGAACATAATTGCGGTTTTTATAGAGGGGGAGCCGGAGAGTTTTTCTGGAAAAGGGGAGAGCAAAGGAGACCGAACAGTCAGAACTTCAAAATTCAAATAGATTTCGTGACATGGGATGGCGTGCCTCCGCGTTGGCAGGGAGGGAGCCACGTGTGTCACGACCCAAAACCCGGGCTAGTGGCAGAAGGGGAATTTCACAAAAGTGAGAAATTCCTTAATTTATTTGAAAAGTGTCAAAAGTTCTAGTTTTTATGAAAACAGTCCATTTAATTAAAATATTCGGAATTCCATCCTGTGAACCACTCCCACAGTTCGTATACACCACCAAACATAAATTGAACAATTACTTAAAAACATGAAATAAATTTCAAAACCCATCATCATCATCATTCACAACAGATGTCCAATATCAGAATGGCATGCATAAGTTTACAGACAAATTTGAAAGCAGTAATCTTGGTTCAATGCTAACACAAAATTCCAAATAGTCCAAAGACTATAACAACAAACTCCTAGCATTACCAAAAGGCGAACCGCAATCAGGATGACCTCTTACTCCTCTTGAGCACCAAGATCGCACTGGAAACCACCTGAGGAGGAAGGTAAGGGGGTGAGTATATGATGCCCAGTAGGAAAATAGTTACCTCGGGGAAAAACAGTTCAGTGATGGGAATCTTCTGCATGGTTAGTTCAAATCCAAAACATACATACACGTATATATATAATCCAAACCGGGAGCCAATATATATAAAACGGTGTAATAAAAACCATCACTCCATATGCACATGACACAAATCAACCTATATCCATGAGCTCACATCCTCTCATCCATGGAAACCCAGAATGATGGCACTAAGTGTACCTAACAGCCTGCCTAATACCTAAGCCCATACTCGNACCTGCCAAATGGGGAGGTAATCAGAAGTAACAAGACCTTGCGCAAGTTTACGGACTTTCACTGACGGTGGGGCACGTAGCGCCACGCTGTAAAACCCACGATGCTAACACGGTACTCATGTATGATCCTATGACACGTGCAATACAGAACTGAAGTGTAAAAACTACTGTACTCTAGTTTTCCAATAAAACATGCATAATAGGGTTTTATAGAAAAACGGGCAGCATAACGGCCTTATTTTTGATATACCCAAAATAACCTGCACACAACAAATTCCCAGAGCAGTACAATATATTTCATATAACCAGATTCCATCACATATAATTCAAATCATTAAAAACACGCTTGTTCTTATATGTTGCAGAAAATAAGTTTTAACTCAAAAACGGTATAAAACGAAGGTAACTAAACCCCTACCTCAACAAGAATAGCGACACCATGCTATTAGGTCCTTAAAGTGTCGTTGACGATCGCCCGGAGGGTCGGGAACCAATTCCAAGCCCTCGATCGTCCTCGTGCGAAAAATCAACTTTCTCACCGGAGCTTCAATTCTACAAAAGGACCTCTTCACTGGATTCCTAACCCCCAAAATAGCTAGGTTAGACATATAATTTGTCTAACTCGGGTCCGGGTCCATACCGGCGAACCAGGCAGCGACGAGCGACAAGTACGGACGGCGGAGTTTCGGCGCAGCACGGGGAGTCGACGCCGACCGGTGGCGTGGGCAGACGGTGGCTGGCAGCAGCTCTACGTGAGATCGGCCGAGAGAGAGAGAGAGAGAGAGAGAGAGAGAGAGAGGTTTCGGGGGAGGGAGGAGAGAGAAGAGAGAGAGAGGAGAAAAAAGATGTGCACGTGGCCCATCTTTATTGGGCTGTGCAATTTTTCAAAAATTGCACATAAGTCCCCAAAATTTCAAATCTCTATCAATCTAGTCCCCCAAAATTTGCAATTTAGTCCATCTGAACAAAA